>JAGVSP010000842.1:0-111941 GCA_022494985.1 Micrasema minimum
TCGAATCCCGCTCAGCACAATTTGTTTCCTGCTTTCTGGCATAGTTATTTCCAACCATTTGAAAGCAGCCCCAGAATGTCACACCATCATTAATAACACCTAAAACCTGACGTAAACGGATAAATTCAAAACAATGATCGGAATGAATTATTCATTCCTAATAAATAACTATGTGAAAACAAAACTTAACAGTTTGGTAAATACCACTTCTGCTTCCGAACGTACTGCGGAATTCTGTATTTTACGACCATTTAACTAGAAATAATAGTTCTAAATTACACTCCACTGTGTTTGGTTATTCCGTTTCAATCAATCATTCACACGGCATTTGAATCGACCGAATGTCTATATTATTATAACCTTTCTTTAACGGTTTGTTTTATATTCCTTGAGAAAATATTACACTAACCCTTTTACAATGTAACCAAAGCAAAGATTTTGGTTTCACACACGAAAGGCTTTGAGAATAATTCATTTTATTTTGCGAAATGGTTTAATTTGTAATTTTAAAAATAGTTTAATTTTAAATAAAATACATACGCCTACTAAAATTTATTGTAAGTTAACTTGACTGAACCAATGCTAGAGTTGAAGAGATTAACACCCTCGCACACCTTATTGAATTGCCATTCTTTTATTTGTTTAAGAAAATATTTTGATTTTTCGTTAAATGAAATTTGTCAGAAATTAGAGTTGTTTCGGATATTCTAAAAATATATATATAAAAGGGATAAATAAGGGATAAAAGTAATTAAGTAATAAGTAACGAACCTTTTTTTTTATATCCTTATTTAATTACTAATATCCCTATCACTGTACAGCAATATTCAGAATGGTGCGAACTAGCTTATAAGTTTCATATATACGCGTACACCAATTTTCTAAAAAGACGTACGTTCTTATATAAAACTCGCCATTTAATTGCTTTAAAATTATGTTGCTTTGCTTGACTTATCAACGTAATTATAATACGCTGTAAAGTATTGAAATAAGCCATTCGGTACTAATTAAACATTAAAAAACGTAAAGAAATGAGCCTATTTTACATTAATCTTACCCTTATATTAACGTTAACGAAAAAATAATTGAGAGTATGATAGTGCAGATTTTAACAATTATCAAGTAACAGCACAGCTTGCAAAATGCTGCCTAAGTTTGTAATTGGTACATGATTCAGCTATTTCAGAACTTAAGATGCGTGACAAGATTTATTTTCATTAAAAAATTGTTAATAATTAGTATATTTTCGGAAATGTATACAATAAAAACATTTTTATATATTGATATTTCATATAATATAATATGATACTAATACTGAAGCTTATAACTGATCATCTTACCATCATGAAGTTAATTACATATTAAGATACATTGTACTTTATGTGACAATTGAGTACCCTATGCATCATTAGCTGTAGATAGGGGTTTAGCTATACATGATATGAAAACTCTAAATAAAAGCGTTGGTTAGAAAATAAATAGCGTAAACGAGTAAATAACGTAACAAGTTCGTAAAAACATTTGCCTGCATAGATAGAAAAAAGGCTTGACTTGAAAAGAATTTGTTTATCAAAGAGAATATCGAGTTTTTTTTGTCATTTTTGCTAACGTGTTTGTACTAATTAACTGAAGGTGTTCAATATTTTAGTGTTATCAATATGCTATTTTGATAAAATTGTTTGATTTTACCCACATACTTATTTTCAAAAAAGTTGCAGTTTCATTTAACTAGTTTTTAATTAATAAGTTAGTGCTGCTAACACATATTTAATATTTTGTATATATTGATAGCCAAAAAGCTTCAAAAATTATTTAAAAAAAAACGTAGATTGATTCTATGCTGGAAATCTACATTTAATGTGTTTATAAATAAGAACTTAGCTTTGAGATATTTCACGATTATTCAGCCTAAAATGTTCAAAAATGCACACGATAATGCCGATAAAATGAATATATTGAATAGTCAACTTACATTTTCTATGATACAGACAAGATTGATGACGCTGCCCGTATCTACGTGATGTTCTCCTGAACCCAGGATAAAGGCTTCCGGTATGACAATGTTTAGGTTCACGTTGTGTGATATCATACCGGCACCCGTTGATATCTGAAAATAGAAAAGAAATTATTTTAGAAGCAGAAGCGAACTACTATCAAACTACTTTACCTCATTCGCACCAAATGTTGCATAGGGCACTGCACTTGTACACCAAGTGCAGTAAATTTCGATTTGTTACATAAATACGTGAGATGTGATGGTTTTTCAAAGAAATGTGAATATGACCGTATGTAAGATTATAGTAAGTGGAGACAGATTAAAGCAGGTTGAAGAATTTGTATATTTGGGAAGTATTTTTACAAGAGACGGAAATGTGGATAAGGATATTGAGAGAAGGGTTAGTGCCGGAAACAGAGTTATTGGTGCCTTAAAATCGATAGTGGCAAACAAGAACTTATCGAAAGAAGCAAAATTGGCAGTACACAACGGAGTTCTGGTACCAACCCTTATGTATGGTAGTGAAGCGTGGTGTTGGGAAAAGAAGGATGAAAGTAGACTGAATGCTGTTGAAATGCGATCTCTCAGGCGAATGTGTGGTAAGACTATGTATGATAGGTGTACGAATGTCGAAATTAGAGCAGAGTGCAAGGCTGAGATAAGCATTATCGACAAAATTAAGAAAGGGCTTTTACGATGGTTTGTTCATGTGGAGCAAATGAGTGAGGAAAGGACGGCTAAAAGAAGTTTAAATGCAAGTGTGCCTGGATGTAGAAGCCGAGGAAGGCCGAGAAAGCTATGGCATGACCAAGTACAACAAGTACTTGAAAGTGGACATGTGAAAAGTCGGAATAATCGGCGCATGTGAATGAGAAAGATGTATGAATGTAGAGGAAACAAATAAAGTATGTCAGGACAGAGTGGTATGGCGTTCTATCCTCTCTGCCTACTCCTATGGGGAAATGCCGTGATGGTTAGTAAGTTAGTAAGTTACATGAGATCAATCTTACTGTTCGGTACCAGTACAAGGTATTTACATATAGAATCTTATTTTTATAATGTCTCAACACAGGCATGAAATAAAATAGATATTTCAACAGGAGTGAGTGGATGTCTAAGCGTTGATAGGGCTGAAATTTATCCTTTTCAATTTTCTTGTCTCTGTTGAAGTATTAATTATAAGAATAACCCGATAAGGAATAAGAAGGTAGTTTTATAAATTTTTACTAAAGGATTTTAGTAAAATCGGTTCTAAGTATTCATTATTTTTTTAAGTATAAAAAAACCTTTGAGTTCATGATATTATACTCTTTCTTATATGTAGTATTTCAATTTAGTGGTTTCAACTTTTTTCAAGTAGTTTCAACTATTAAGAAATAACCGTACTAGAAAACAAGAAACGAGTACTGATAATCCAATTATCGATATCCAATTTCAAATTTAAATTATTTATTTGAAGACATTATGTTTTGATATAATAAAACTCTAAAATCCAATTGAAGCACAAACAAATTTATTATCCCAAGAGAAAAACAATTTATCATTGTATAGTATGATTAATATTTCCGGGTATTAAAACAATAACAGTACAAACGAAGGTCCTTCCGAAAGAAAGAAATATTGAAGAAAAGGAAAAAGGGAGATTTCCTTTGGATAAAACAATCCATCACTGCCATAAAACTGTTGTCTCCCTTCTGTTGTCAAGGCAATGAATTTGGAAGGTAAACTTTGGAAAAATATATAATTCGCATTCAAAAATATGCTTTCAGTATTGAAAAGTGGAAAAAAGCGTAGTAGATAATTTATAAGACAGGATTTCTGGCCCCTTCTAAAGACCGTATAAAAAAGTTTAAGAGTAATACATTTATTGGTAATGAATGTTTCATAATTTAAACCTTATTTCCTTTGTCGTAAGCTAATAATGTTTAAGTTCTTTGTGTTACCAATCCAATAGTTTCAGTTTTTTTGCCATATTATTTTTATCCACCAATGTACGTTTTGCTAAAATTACTCGCAAACGAGTGAAAGATGGTAAATAGTACTGTTTTTACAATGGGCCATGACCTATATTTTTAAAAACCGTAATTTTTTTTTGTTGTGTGAATAGTAATGAATATTTGAAATTTTTCCGTGAAAAAAAAATCTATAGATTCCTCGTCAAACAGTATTTAAAAACGGAGCTTATAAAAACGGATTGATTGCAAACCGATGCTTTAAAAGCATCTGTCTCCTAAGCGCACAAAAAAGGTCGTACTGAATATATACCTAGTCGATTTGTAGAACCAGAGAAGTGGCTATGTACTTTTTTTCTATGATAGGCGCTATTTACATTAACACTCGGTTAATAGACGCTTTGAAGTTAATAGACGTATTCTACATGTAATGACCTGTTAGGCGAGAAATCACGTTTTAGATATTTTAAAAATTAATTGCGGACATAATAATGATTACTTCATTTTTGTTTTTTATTTCGCACCTAAGATATAAATCACAATTTGTTTTTTTTTTTTTAAATTACTCTATTTTTCAAGAATTTTCAGCTCGCCAGTAGGCACATTGGAGTGATAACCTGTTCTGATGGAAAAACTAAGAAAATAGTGTTCGTTATTCTCATTTTATTTTACAAAACGTAGCTATCTACTTATTAACCCTTAACTGCTGATGCCTCATTTAGTACCACAACTGACATTTTTTATTTTATTATTTTTATTTGATTTATTTATATGTTTTAATGTTGTGCACACAGTGATATGTTAGGTACAATGAACATAAATATATCAATTTAAGGTAATATATACAACATAAAACCAATTACGTGGACAACACAATGTACAAGACAAATTTCTGAAGACATGAAGTGAGCAAACAAAAAGTATACAAAGTGATTATGCTATGTCATGTGTACGAGTATGTTGTGTTGTGGTATGTGTGTTGAGTGTGGTGTACGTGTTGGGAAATCTGAATATTTACGATTGCAACATTTATCCTGTAAAAATATTAGGTTTTTTAATTAATACTTGTACTAAAATAGTTCAAATGGGAGACTAATATAATAACAAAAAAATATTTGTTTATTTTAACAGATTAAATGAACGAAAATCAGTGAAAAAAAAGTTTTTATTTTTAGTGCTTATTTAGTATAATTTGATTTGAATTATTACTATTTTCTGAAAGTCACATTTATAAATATTATTATGTAGCCTCGACAAGCAGTGATTGCGGATATTTTTTTAGTTCTCTAAGAAATTAAAAAATCACTTGTAATAATTCTTTAATGTTTTCTTATTTTAGGTTTTGGGCCATGGTTGAAGAAAAAATCATAACTTACTTTCCTTTAGATAAAGCCGTGTGCTCGTTTATTGGTGGAACTGCTAAACTTTTCACCAAACTGTTTTATTTCTTACGCATTACCGCTGCTAATACCAATTTTCTATTGCATGAATGGGAACGCCCGCTTATGGAATTCTTGTTCAAAGCGTACCACATTCGTACGTCAGTGGTTAAGGGTTAAATAAAGAAGCAAAAAAAAAACTCCTATCTCAGTTCGTTTCGGTCTCGGAGCAGTTTTCCGCTAGAATAATGATCAGTTGTAATGTAATAAAAAGAAGAGATGTTTCAATTGAAATAGACAAACATACCCTTTTCCACGTCAAGAGGAATGAACTCACAAAGGAATATTATAACGATTTATCTTCTCGGTCAGAACCTACAGCCCTTATCTCGCGTGCTCGAAGGCAGATGAGTATTTTGAATATTTAATTCAAGCGAAAGATATTTGAAACCATTTCTCCTGACGAAATCTTATGATTTTAGCAAGGAAAATTAATTAAGATTAAAAATTTCATGTGATTTTCCAAAATTCAAAACGTTTAGAGTGCTTCAAATGAAATCTTTTGTTTCTACGATATTTAGGATGTCAAAAATTATTGTCGTTACATCAGTTTAAATTGGGCTTTAAATATTTATGTTCTATGAATTTCAAATTATGAACCAAGCCATGACACATATTATGATGACTTTCTGCCTATGATACTCAGAAATGGCTAGCTCATTCATAGCGTAGAATCTTCAAGTCAATAATTAAAATCAGGATTTAAAAAAAACTAAAATTGGACTTATCGTTGACCAAATGACTTGAGATGTTCCTAATCATCATCATCATATATCTTGTTTACATTATCTGTTATTTTTCCATTTTTACATGACTTTATTTTTCTCTTTTGCCACGTGCATACTGTTTGACTTTCACAGTATACCCACAAATAGGCTATGCCTTGGTGAGATTTTTGTTTATATATTTTTAATGTATATGTGTTTTACATGTATATCTATGTAAACAAAAAATTTTCTTTTGAAAAAAAAAAACATACCATATTCGCTTCCTGTGTGGAGCTTATGGATTCTACAAACTGCTTTCAAGCCAAGCGATCGGCCGCCAGTTCCCGCGCATCCTGCCAAGTCAGGCCTACGTCTAACAGCTCTGACGCAAACTGCCGACGGATTAACAACAAGAAATTCAACATAAAAAAATTTCCATTCACATAATTGAAACGTTTTTAAGCACGTTTTTAAAAATACACGTTTTCACACGTTTTAAAAAAAATAAACAATCCACCAAAATTGAGCAAGCGGTTTTTTTTAATATAAAAATTAGAATAAACAAATATTTTTGTAAGATCTTAACTTAAGGCCTATTGGATTTTTAACTTTTATTTTTATTCAAGATCTAAATATATAACCTATTTATGATTATTATAATATTTAAATGAAACAAACATACAAACTTTATTATTCTAACAAAAGTAAGCTTTTTGAAAACATTAAATTATTTTTAGTTGCAAATGAAATCGCGCCTTAAATGAAAACAAATTCTAAAACACTCCTACACGAAATTGCGATATTTATCTTTGTATTGAAAAGTTCAATGTTGAAAAGGACTAAAAATACTCAAAGCTTTATACTATTTTAGGAAACGTTCATTGAAATCACACAATGTAAAAGTGATTCTGACTCAGAAAATAGTATTATTTAATGTTATAAAAAAAAAAAACTAAATAGGTACGTACGTAAAACTAGAAGCCATACTCATTGAATAAATCTAAACGGCTTAGTATTTGAATAAATAATAATATTTGATTATGCAAAGAAAGAAAGTTGGTGTAGGAACTGATTTTAGAATTGTTATCCAATAAAATATCCAAGAAACAACTATAGTATGTAGAGTCGACCCAAGTTATTGGCATAGCCAGTAGCGGCCTTCACAAAACGTGACATCTAGTGACAGCCTCATTGTATTCAGGGAGCATCACGTTGTATTCAAAGTTGAAAATCCTTTTTGTAGTTCTATAACAGATATAATCATATTGCAAGGACTTAGGAATATCTCCCCTGAATATAAAACACCCCCATTAACACTCATATGCAGAAACGTACTTCGACCCCAAGGTGTATAATGTACATTCCAATCGCTTTGAGTGGGAAAAAATAACGGAAAAAACTTTTGGCTGTCTGTAAAGTCGGTTTACGGACGATAATTTTACGTAATAACGTTATAAGAAAACATTGATGAAAAAAAGCACACTTTTATTAATTGAATTGAATTATTATTACTGAATTATTATTCTTTTGTAGAATACAAAGCAGGAGTTAATTGAAAATTACAATTTTCCCATAAATTATCATTTTTTTGCACTCGATAATTCAAATATGTATTTACTTATGCTCTGACGACGTGCACGTGGATGACGATGAAGATTCTGAAGCTGTACCTGAAGCGAGGACGTCGAGAGCACGGTTTCACACCGATGGAGTGGAAGAGAGATAGATGCGTCACAAACCGAACGCTTAGGCCGATCGTGCCTCTCTATCGCTGGTTCCACGCTCTCACTTGCACACTCGGCTCAGGCGGAACGTGACAATGAGTCATGCTTTTTCGTGTGTGCAGCCGGCGTTCATCGATTGATTAGACGTTATCACGTCAAAAAATAACGGAAAAAACAGTAGAATGTATGTACATTTGTACATACAAACCCAACCTACGATTGTTTATGAATACGAGTTTCAGTATCTCGTTCCCTTGGTGACGGATTTAAGATTTTGGTCTTACGCCCGTATGCAAAGACATTTTCTAACCTTGGGGGTACATTCAAACCGCCTTTAAGGTGGACAAAGAGTAGAATTTCTATCCCTCAACGTGAGGTTGCTTATGAATACGAGCGTTATACAGGTTTGGTAAACGTAGTGAGATATCAAAATTATTTTTTCATACTCCACACGCTTGCGCGGAATATGCCTTATTTACAAATCTCTTTGATAACCTCAATCTTTTGTTTATCATATGAACCAAAATGATACATTTTTATAGAAAGCAAAGATAGCTTTGTTTACAAATATATACATACTTATTTTTTCATGAGTTTTGTTTGTTTGAACATTTTTATTTAGCTATAAAAATAAAAAAATTCTTACAGCTAATATATTACATAAATATTTATTATGGCATTAGTATTTTACTAAGCTTGCTTCTGAATTCATTTAATCCGTTTATTTGTTTAACGGTCTCCGGTAGTTCATTATACCTTTTGAATCCTTTGTACATTATGCTGTTCTGAGTACATGTCTTAGATCTATTGATTGTCTTTAAATTATTTTTAATTCTGGTGTTATACTCATGGGTGTTGCGGTTAAACTGAACCTTTGTCATAAAATAATCTGGTAATAAACCATTTAGCATTTTATGAATAAACACCATTGTATTTAAATCAATCTTTTCTTTCACGGATATCATACCAAGATCTTTCAACAATTTCTTAATTTTTGAATATCTGTTATGCTTCAGAATTATTCTCATTGCTTTATTTTGTTGGATCTGTATTTTTTCTATTCGACCTTTGTTGCACAAAAATAATACTGCACAGTAATCAATATGAGGACCTATTATTGTTTCATATATTGTTTTGGCACTTTTCTGATTTAACTTATTTCTTAACCATCCTAGTAATGACACTTTTTTAGATATTTTTTATGTATATATTCTGCATGGTTATAAAATGAGTAGTTAAATGGGTTATTATTTTAAATGATATATTTTTATCGATAGCTTAAATGCTTAAAAAGCTTGAAGGGTCGAGAAACCTTTTTTTTCACAACATGAACAGGATCTTGCCCTTTTTATTTTTTGGTAGGATAATCCACTATGGTTTTTTAAGTACCTCATTCAGTAGCTTTAGTTTTGTTTGAAGATAAATGTAAATCGTTAGGAATTATTATGTATTGATAATATAAAGTTTTGTAACGTTTTCAAACGTACATATTAAAATTAAGTACGCAGGTACCCTTTTCTCTAAAAATATTAGTTTAATAAAAAAACGACCGCAAAAATGGTAAATATATGGATAAATATAGTGGATTCCGAATCATAATTTAATTTAAGCTAATGGTGTATTGGGCACTGCATTGGTACCCATGTGCAGTGTATTTGGAAAGTATAGGAGGGCAAAATGGAAAAACTGCGGAAATTTTTGTAAAATTGAATGTTCTACTATTTTTACTCGTCTTTTTAAAATTGATTCCAAATATTGAAAATCAGCTTCTCAACAATTATTTATTAGGAATATTGTCACGGTTTATTATGTTGTACCGTATTTTGATCATGTTTTCAGCATCAAAATGTAGGTAGGCACAATAAATCAGTAAAATAGGATTAAGTATATCTAACATATACTTAAATATTGTAAAAAAACATATAATGTAAGACAGAAATAAAAAAAAACTTTTGATTGTCTGTAAAGTCGGTTTACGGATGATAATTTTACGTGTTAACGTCATAAGAAAACATTGATGAAAAATAGCATTCTTTAATGAATTGAATAGAATTATTATTACTGAATCATCATTATTTTGTATAATACAAAGCAGGAGTTAATGATTTTTTTCCATAAATTATCATTTTTTTGCACTCGATAATTTCACTTTCACTTTGTAGCTTGTGTGCTGCTGCTGTCTCCCTTCTACTCGAACGCATCGGCTGATGGAGTGGAAGAGATATAGGTGCGTCACGAACCGAACGCTAAGGCCGATCGTGCCTCTCTATCGCTTGTTCCGCGCTCTCGCTTGCACACTCGGCTCAGGTGGAACGTGACAATGAGTCATGCTTTTTCGTGTGTGCAGCTGGCGTTCATCGATTTATAAGACGTTATCACGTCAATATTACTAACCCGTACATGGTGTAAAAAACTAGATGTACAAGCTGGAAACCAGTGAATCTAAATAATATTTGGAGTCGATTTTGTAGAGTTTTTTTATTTTATTGGACCCGTAGTTTTCGAGAAAATTGAGTACGAAGTTGATTATCTTTGCAATAAATTGTAGTCAAATATCGTGTATTCGGTCAAATAAATAGTATCCATAAATAAAACAAAATCAAAAACAGTGTATTTAAATATGAATTTTGTGTAATTTGACTTAATCTGCTGTACTAATGAAAGCTTTTACGAGAATGAAAAAAAAATTGTTTCCAAGCTCATATTCAAAAGTCACTTTACACATTCGACTCAAAATATGATGTAGATTCACCAGTAGTTTTCAAAGTCGTTTATCTTATATTTAACAACTTTTTCGCTTTGTTTTTACTCGAGGAAAATTACATCCCTTACACATTTTCTTACATTATTATAAGGGTTGACAAATGGCTTACCTGACAGACATAAGTCCCATTGTCTCTCTTCTGAACATATTTAATTTGCAACGTCCAATCTTCAGAACTGTCACCGTGAAGGATCTGAAAAGAAATGATACACAGCTAGTTTACTAAATATGTCATGTATAATACAAATGATCTTGGTTATAAGCGATGAAAAAGTAAAAATCTTGTAAAATATTATGACAAAAATTGTATTTATTAGGTACATCTTATTTTGTACAAAATGTCTTCAATTAGGTACATATAGGGTATGTATTTTTATATTTTTCGATAGTACCTACCTAATTAGGAGATAGCGTATAATTATGTGTTATTTTAATTTTAATTTGAAACCACATGTAAATAAATAACACAATGTTGACCCCCTCTATGGGAATCAAACCCGCGACCTCATGCACAGTAGCCAAACGCGCTACCACTATGCCACGAGGCGGACAAGTATAAAATCAGTGATTTATTGTTTTCTTTTGTTTGTTTTTTTTATTCTTCATCTTCTTCTTCTTAAGGTAGACCTGTATTTTTTTCTTTGGACGTCGACTCCCAGCTGTCCCTTCATCTCTCGCAGGTCAGAGATGCATCAGGGATTAAAATAATAAAAAAAAATCCATGCAATCTTATGCTCGAAAATAGGAATCGAGTCTTAGTGGAGTGGGAATTCGAACCGGGGATCTCTAGACTCAGAGACGGCGACGCTACCACTGGGCTACTACCCGTTTGGTTATTCTATTACTGTCTATCCTCTCAGCAAGTTTCTTCTTCTTCCTTTTTCCTACCTGACAAAATCCTAGACTCCGCAAGTTGTTGGAATTTGGGAGTTTCTAATCCTGTCTCTCGGAGTTTTTCCGGCGATACATCTTAGAATTAGCATCTAAGCTTATCTATATTCTTCATTCATTGTTATGTTATTATCTTTTCCCATGTAAATAAATAAAAATATAATAATTTTTATGAACATCATATATTATGGGCATACAAATTACAACGTAAATTTCGTAACATCTTCAACTGCTTCCAAAGATATATTAATACAATGACATGTGCCCATATTCCGTGGAATACTCAGATGGAATTAATCCGATGCGGGACCATTGAACGCTGATTTGTCGTTTCTAGGTTAATATTCACCAAACATAACGAAGTTCCCTGCCATCTTGGCATAACCACCGTATTTGCACGACACAAGATTCCGACTAAAGTTTTTTCACACTTTTAAATATAATTTTTGTGCCATCTCGACGAAACACCCTGAGATATTTTGAATACTGGGATCTTATTTAATGTGTTAAGTTCAGTTTTTTAAAGTGGACACTTGAAAAGATGGAATAGTCGGTGTGCGTGCATGATAAGAATTATTAATGTAAAATAAGTAAAAGTAGTGTGCCGTAACAGAGTTGTGTGGCGTTTCATCCTCTCTGCTTACATTTTCGAAGGAATAGCGCGATGGTTAGTTGGTTAGTGATTTGACTAGCAAACATAAAGTAACCTTTCTTTCACGAAACAAATAAAGACTAACTGTATTTGGCGTACCAATGCAGCGCCCTATGCACCATAATCATAATCATTAGGAAAAAAGTAGTATAACTGTAACACATCAAAATTACATTACGATAAATTTCTATGATATTTTTATATTACAACCTTTTTTTCGAAATGTCCTTTACGATGGTTATGTTTAAGACGATAGCTCTACTGAGACAAGGAAATTGTTCACAGACGCCAGAGCCAGTAATTGTCTTAAATAAGGCATTGTCGGGGTTCATATGCCTGGTTATGTGGCATCCATACTAAACTCATATATTTATCTCAACCAACCATTTTTGCCAAAGAAAATTTAAATTTGGTTCAAAATTATACTGTTACAAGCATAAATTTAGAAAGAGAAAATCTTATATTAAAATATGCATCTTTCTTTACAATTAAAGATAATACGCTTCGAACAAAAATGTCAGAGAAGTGACATTTAATACTTGAAAAATACTACCGTGTCTGAGGTGTCTAGTTACCAATTCGTTACTTACTAAGTCCTCAATAGGCATCTACGTCACCACTTGACATCTACGTCACAAGTTTCGTGTATTGGCCTAAGTGCTGGAGTCTTTTTTTTCTGTGTTTGATTAATATTATTCATACCCAGTTTCATTTAGGTGTAGAAAATTTTTTATCATTTTTTTTTCCGGCGCAGCTCTACGTTTTTTAAGCAATAAAATTACTTGAAGTAAAAATAATAAAGAGTCAAAGTGGTTATTTACATAATTTTCTATAACAAAAGAAATAAGTGAAACTATACTTCCAAGGGGTAAACAAATCAAGACCTTATTTTAAAAACATCTTTCCCCAAAGAAATGTCCCAAAAATCCTTTGAAAACAGGCTTTGCGTTGGTGGAAATCTCTTTTTAAAAATTATTAAGGCTTATTATTCAAAAGCAGTATTTATTTTTTAATTAATATAATAGTGTTTGTTGTGTAAATAACTCTACATCATATTTTTTATGGAATTCAATTCTCGTATTGACAATTTTTTTTCTTCTAGTAAGTATTTTTTATTTTTTTATTATGTAGAAAAACCTATTTCATTTTCATTTTTTAACATACCATTGACGCTATGTAGTAAAATAAAATAAACAGTATTTAAAAAATACCTCCAGTATTTTTTTTGTACCTATAGTGACTGGCCACCCTGTATATACAATATGTACTTATTTGAGGAACTATCTGAAATTAAAAATTCAGTAGAACATTATGTAAAAAATACATTGATTGCTTTTATTTAATTTTGCGAGATAGCAAATTTAAAATAGTTTAAATGTGAACCAGTATTCAAATCTTCGTATTATTTCACATTTCAGCAAACTATTCTAATCTTCTTTTCGTGTTTTTACTGAAAACGCTGAAATCACGGGACTCTAAAATACTTTAAAGGTAAATTTATTCATGAATCACAACTAACAATGATCCCATTTCACCGAAATTGTATACTAGAGAACAGTTTTATCAGTGTGAACCTTCCCTTACATCCCTCTCTGATATTTTATGTCAAACGAGAAGGGAGGAAATTTGAAATTGGAACGATTTTCATTGTTTATAGTAGCCCCCAGCGCGCAGGTGAGCGAATAGAAGTAGAATGATTTTCTATTCCGTGAGTGGAGAATCGTCCGGTGTAAAATAAAATACCTATTTGATGGGACTTTTATAGGCATTGCCACACCAATAAATATGGACATTACGAGATATCTAAAAAACGGATTCTTCCATTTTTTCTTTGTTTTAAATCACTTGGCTTGTTTGGTTTCGCGTAATATATCATCATCATCATCATCATACTATATCCGCTCCCCAATGTGGAGCATATGGAATCCACAAACTGCCTCCAGGCCAAGCGATCGGCCACCAGCTCCCGTTTATCCTCCCAAGTCAAATACACGTCCCGCAACTCTGACGCAAACTGCCGACGAATTGTCAACAGTGGACGACCAGGATGCCGAGAACCTGATGCCTTGTAAAATAGGCAAGCATGGTTAAGGCTCTCGCCTTCGTCGGATGACAGTATATACCTAGCGTTGATGTATCCGTTGCCTTACCTCTGTGTCCCTTACAAAGTCAAACCACCGCACACCTAAAATTCTTCTAAGACACCTTATCTTAAAACTCAGAAGTCTGCTATCTTGGGCCCTGGTTAGGTGCCACAATTCGCAGCCATAGATGAGAACAGGTGTATTGCAGGAGTTATAAAGGCGGCATTTAGTTTTAATCGAGTACACATTCGATCTCCAGAGAGCTTTCATACTGTTGAATGGGGCACCCGCTACTCAAAGCAGCACTCCCAGTTCTTTCTGAACTCTGCCGTTTTCTGTCATGTACGCTCCCAGGTATTTGCAGCTCTCGACCCTTTCGATGACTTATCCCGACAAAACCCAGGGGATCTGGGCATCTTGACACGAGCTGTTACTATTAGATTAGAAGAAACTATTGTAACGCTAAAAAATCTAATGAAACAAACAAAATTTAGTAGTTAATTAAATTTCAATATTCTGCCGAAAACGCTTTTGTCTCACAATATTATTATACTACTTTTTTCTAATATCTGCGCCTAGTGCTCATATCTGACTGCAAACTTAAAATGATTATTCTATGTAAAATATTGCTTATATTATTTTAATGCCTGAATTGATCTGGTTTTCAAATTTCAATAGGAGAACAAAACGTTCCGAGTGTTTTTACAAATCTCCAGAAAGTAATCTAAAAGTAATCAGAGCAGTGTTATTAGTAAAAAAGTTTTCTTACCTGAAACCTCTCGTCATTTGTGAAGGTAAAGACTCCAGACGACAGAATGTGCCAGTCTCTCCGCCGGACCCATGAGACTTGCTTTGAAAAAAAAATAAAAAGACGATATTAAAAAATAATCATTGCTGAGACAAAGAGAAAAATTGTAAAGAAAATATAACGAGCATAAAAAACATCTGAAATTTATGTTAGAAGCACTCACTTTGTAGTTTTTCATTATAAACAATTTAAATTTAAACACTTTGTTTTTAACTACTTTTTTATTTTATTATTAAAACTCCCTACCGTTTCGAAACAGCACGTGTCTCTTTATCAAGGGCTCATTCTTGTACCTTTGATTGAAATAGTTTATAAAAAACATCGTAATTTTTTTTTAAAATATCGCAAATAAAAATCCCCTAGAAGCGTAGTGGTAGCAAGTTAGGCTACCATGAATGAGGACTGGCTTCGGTTCCCAATATGAAATTTGAAATATTTATATAAAACAAAAAAGTCATGCATATGTGTTACCTAGGACGGCCGCTAATTGCACTTAGTGTTCGAATGCAGTGCCCTTTACATAATCCAATTATACTTGGGAAAGTATTTATTAGTTTTCTGTTATTACTATACATTAATTTTTACTGCACCATTTAATTTTACACAATTTTTAAACAAGATTTTAACGAACAAGTTAAAGACCCTTATGCCCTTAGGTCTACCTTAAGAAGAAGAAGAAGTAAAAGAAAAATAATAAATACATTAATAAAAAAAACAGGCTTTATAAAAATATTGAAAAAAAAATGAAATTCATCATCATCATTCCATATCCGCTCCTTATGTGGAGCATATGGATTCCACAAACTGCCTCCAAGCCAAGGGATCGGCCGACAGTTCCCGTGCATCCTCCCAAGGTCCACGTCCCGCAGCTCTGACGCAAACTGTCGACGGATTGGCAACAGTGTACCTCGTCCAGGAAGCCGAGGACCTGATGCCTTGTAAAATAGGCAAGCGCGGTCAAGCATGACAATACAAAAGTATAAAATATAAAATTTCACCATGACACCCGAACGTGATTTATTTTTTCAATAACATTTTTGTAATGCCTCATCCAGTAACCGGATTGTAGTCTAAAGCCCACTTTATATGGCGCAGTTTACTACACAGTTTCCTGTGCAGTCTGAAAACGGTCCCGTATAAAGCTAAAACTGCATGAAAAACTGTGTGCTAGTGTCAGATTTAAGATGACATGACAGTCAATGTTTTTTTATGTAAACGTTTAAATAGACATTGGTTTATTGTATGCTTTTAAATACGTAAAAAAACAATAACATATTTACATTATTAGCTAAATATACAATTTCCTGAGAGCAAACATACGATAATAACATACAATCGCGTTTCAAAAATACACATATTTAGCGTGTCTTTTGACAGAAGTTTGACAGACTGCACAGTTTTCTGAACAAGGAACTGTGTAGTTTTCTGAACAAGAAACTGTCTCATATAAAGTGGGCATAACAGTAGATTCGTGGACTCCGGTTTGGAATCTCTTGGTTTAAATCGCGCTTCACCACAATTCGATTTCTACTTTATACGGCAGTTATTTAAGACTATTTAAAAGTGACCCCAAAACTGATATACTGAGTAGGTATATCATAACAACGCAAATGGTTATTGTTATTTTAAAAAATATTATAATTTGAGGTAAAATTGTAAAGCTTTTCGTAGATAACCTAATTTATTTCTGTTACTAATACGCACTTTATACGGGATAGAAAACTGTAGTCTGTCAAATTCTATATTCTGCTTGGAAATATTCCAAGTCGGCGGTTGAGATCAAATAAAAAAAAAATTGTCCCAACTTTTAACAATAACATGGCGCACTTTAAAGACTGTACAATGACATAGAAAAACATTTAAATATTGATTTATCTAATGATAGATGTGGTGAATTCAAGAGGAACTTGAAATCTTTTTATATCCTCTGATTGAACATATTTATGCAAAGTACAGCTTTTTTAAACCTGTAAATTGTATACGAGTATTATAATGCTGTGTAATTCTGTAATTGATGTGCAATAAAACCATGTATGTAATTATTATGATAAAATGTAAAATGATAGATATTGTCACATTCTAGAGTTACCTGTAATTAAATAAATAAAAAAAGACACGCTTAATATATGTGTATTTTTTAAAGCGCAATCGTAAGTTATTATCGTATGTTTGCTCACAGGAAATTGTACATAATATAGCTAATATTGTAAATATGTTATTTTTTTTTACATTTTTTAAAAGCATACAATATACTTATATCTACTTAAACGTTTACATAAAAAACATTCTTTCAGGTCAGGCAATCGTCGCGTCGCGTCGGCCATTCAATATTCCATGCAGTTTTCATTTTATACGGGACAGTTTGCAAACTGCACGAGAAACTGTACAGTTTTCTGTCCCGTAAAAAGTGAGCTTAAGAACTGAAGAACAAAATGGAAGCAAAAAAGCTGACAAAATTTTTATATTATTTTAACCTCGAGCGTTTAAATAATATTTTGCGATGCTATCTATCAGGAAATTTCACAAAGTGTTGGGATTTTAGTCTCCTACTTGTATTTACACAGAAAATATTTCATTTTCGCACTTGCTCAGTGTTGCCTAATGACATTTAAACCCTAAATATAAGCAGCTAACTGCGTGAAAATTTTAAACATTTGCTACCCCACGTTTTTCAACCCTTCACACCACGATGTGTGATAACAAAAGTATTTAACGATAACGGTAAAGCTAAAAATGTTGGTGTAAATGTCATTTAAGATCTTTGCATAAAAAATAATGGTAGCACATTTGGCGGGGTCAACACGAAATATTTATTTACATTTTCATATTAATATTTCATGTGTTATACCTTGGACTAGTTATAAAGCGTTAATCATTCTCGTCTTTGTTGAGATGTAAATTATAATAAAATGCAAGCACGTTATGTGTAAAATCCAGTTTTGGTCTACAAGCATTTGGACACACTCATTTGATATTTATAAAAACTATCTGATTAAAGTTATAAGTGTAAATGATGTGAAGAGTTATCTTCAGGCGTTTTCTAGTAGGTGATATTATACTCGCAATTCGCGAAGAATTTTTTTTAGAATTGATTTGGCCATTATTGACACTCTCTGGTGATAGGTAGTTCGAATTCCTTCCAAAATTTATTGCCTACCTCACCCATTCCATTCCGTTTTTGTTACCTATTTGCAACTCCAATTCAGTCTCGAATATTCGCTCAGCGCAGCAACATTACCTCGAACTCGTCATCATACGTTCTTCCTGTGAAATCCAAGACCTGTTCTTCCCTCGTTCATTTCCATCATAATTCCCTCGTCATACTCGCTTCATCTCCAAGCTTCCAGAAACCAATTCCCGAAACCCCCCTCGGTGAAAGAGAGTAATAGTGTGCTGTACCCCCTGTGCGTCAGTTCTTCGTGGTGTTCCAGGATACTCCGCCCTTCCTGGTGGTCCTTCATCGTCATTTCCCGCCCTTGTTATGTCCAGCTCTGGCAAGTCCTTCTTCCATTTTCCGATCCTCGTTCGGACGAAGTTACCAGAGAGTTCTCATCGTGGCGGATCCAACAATTATAAAACATCATGCCGCCATTTTGAAGAAAATAATTGAAATGAGTTATTTAGCAATTATTAAGATATTTTTAGGTAGATTATTAATATTATATGTATGATAATATTAGGATAGACACTTTAAATTTTCAAGTTTCTTTTGTAGGCACCCAACCATTATTAACCTTAAAATTTTTCGTCATAAAAGAAACGTCAAAACTGCCTACATTTATACAATAAATTCACCTGAACATTTGTCATAAACCTTTGTACACATATCTGTTCGAGTGGATAAAATGTAGGGTACTTTTTTTATTCCGGAAATTTTCAGTAAAAAATAATTTCACAGAATAATGGTCCATCATCAGGTCTCACCCTCATCGAGGACAAAAGAGTGGCTAAAAGGAAAAACGTGGTCACGTGGCCCGCGGCCGCTCCCACTCACAATCGTAGACCCCAGATTTCTCTTTGGAATTTAGCACTAGAGTAATGATGAACATATTATGTATGTATCATGTAGATTATAGATGTATCGCAGTATTGCGCTCAATCAGTAAAATCATTTGATAATTTACCGTTTACCGTCACCTGTGCATGACAACTGCGATTAATCTACACGCAGATATGTAAACTTCTACTACTTTTCCTGTGGTGCTAAATTCCAGGGAGAAAATCGTGGACTACGTTTGTGTGGAGAATCGAAGCGGGCCACGTGACCATGCTTCCTCGTAAGTAAGTCTGTTCTAAGCGTTAGAATATGCCGTAACGGCGTACAATCAAGTTGCTTGTTAAGCGACTCGTGAAAAATGGGACATTTTGTTTCATCGGCGAGAACGTATTCTCGTAACCGAGAAAAGTTCCGGTGAATTTCATTATTATTAAATGAAAAAAAAAGTATTTTCTTAGTGATAACCAATTATCTTATATTATATCATAATTAAGAGTATTTTAAATCGGACGCATTTTCTTTTTTAAGAAAATAAAAGAAGGTTGAATTTGAAAATAGGACCGAAGTTTTAATTATCCATTTTACTAAAACAATTATTATTATTTTTACGCAGATACAATTAATTATTAAATCGTGTGTTTAATAATACAGGACCACTGTGGGATGGTCACATAGAGATACAATGAGTGCGTGCAATTAGAGGAGGATTTGTTGCAGATGTAGTCTTATATACGTGGAGTAACATACCTCGTAGCAAAACACGATACCTGGTGTCTCTACGCCATTTTTGGAGTCGATTGAGTAAAATGACTATTAATTTGAGCTTTGAAAAAGCTCTAAGCTGAAAGAAACTCTAATTTCTCAGAATTTGCCAACCATATTATGGAAAATAACTGCACTTTTAATAATCACAAATTCAAACTTCTACATCAAGTAAACACATAAAGGAGCAAATATGAATTACCTTGAAGTCATTGAAATACACAAAAATCTGAATTCTAATAATAATTTAATTAATAACCCAACATTTCATATATCATCTCCACTTCTATGTTCCCTTTAAAACGCAATTCTCAAATTACTTTCCTAGACCCCTACCTCTCCTAAGACCCCCCTACCCTTACCACCCCTCAAGACCCCAGTACATCAACTGCCACCACTTAGCAAGCAATTAATTATCAAACTTTTTTTGTATACTTTCTTAGTATTTTACCATCACCACTGTCCCAAGATGTGTTTTTTCTATTTTTCTATTACTTCTATTTATCAATATTTATGTTACTCTTGTGTCTAGATTCTTAAGTATTGCAATTTAATTTTTCTGCATTTTTCTGTATAACATATGTATTCTAATTTAGTGTCTTTCAACCAGTCGATGGGAGAACGTTACTCCCGAAACCAGGTAGTGTAGGTAAATTATATTTCTATAGAATAAACCAATTAAAAGTAACACATAACATCGTATTATTCAATCATAATTCATTTGAAAAAAGCTGTTACTAAGAACTTTTATAAGCTCCATAATATAATACTTGTTTTTTTAACAACCTTGGTCAAAAAATTATTTTTTGAAACGTTGAGTAACATAAGACTTAAAAACAAAATACGTACTTTTACGAAAACTGTTATCAATGCTTCTTTTTTGCTTTTTCTTTTTGGGATTGATCTAGTATTGACTTGACAAAGTAAATAATATAATTTAAAAAGGAATTTATCGAAAAACAGAGTCAACTTATAATTTAACTTTCTCTAAAACTACGAGTCAATTAAAACTATACATAATTGACTCCAAATATAATGTAGAATTTATGGTTTATCTCTTATTTATTGAGTTTTTTATATGATGTGTTATTTGATAAGCTTTTTGGCCGTCGATAAATCTGAAACTTAATTTTGAAAACACCCCAATTTTTTACTGTGGCTAAGGTGCAGCCTTAAGTAAATTGTATTGTCACCGTCACGCTCAGAATCACCCTTAATATCTCAAAACTGCGAATACTTATTCAGTAGAAAAATTGAACCGAATACTTATCCAACAAATGACCTAAGAGTGATATTGGTAGCTTAAGGCCTCCCTTTAAGGTGGTTTCTTGTTTCAATGGGATATCCGCGTTCAGCCATATCACATCTCACCGCGTATTCCAATCTGGATAGGAAATCCCGGCATATTGAGGTCCCCCAATGCACAAAGCCCGGAGCCCTACGCCTGACTCATCCGTTTTTAAAATCGCGTAAGTACTTCTGGAATTGGCGAGTGGTTTAACCGTTTTTAACTTAAAAGTAAACTGTATCAACTAAAAAAGTCAACTTTCGAGAAATCGCAATAATGTGATTTTATTTTGGCATTGTATCATTTAAATTGTCATTTTTAAATTTTAATGTCTAAATATACGATACATGAAAGATAAAAATATGTCATTTGGATAAAAATATGGCGGTCGGTAAGAAAAATTGTATTCTTAGTTCATTTCAGAATAGTAAAGTATTCTATTCGACACTTAAAAACTTTAGAGAGATTGGAAAGGCTTAAACCTTTACGCGTTACCTAAAAATAATAAAAACCCACATACACAGTTATACTCTTAAAATGTAAAAAATTACAGAAATACAGATAATTATCTTGCTGGTCTCAAAACTGACCGTTTTAGACATACTAAATATCATGTACGACTAAAGTATATATTGCAATTAAATGCATTCTACGTACCTTTCAAAAAATTATGTACTAGTAATAATATTATGTTATTCTTTCAAACAAGATTTTTAACCGGTATTGTGCAGAAAAGTCGTATTTTTTTTTTTTTTTTACATTGATTTAGAAAGTAGGTTCATTTGAATAGTAAAAACAGAAAGTAATCCATATTAAAGGATTTGAGTTCAGCTAAACTAGAGAAATCTATTGAAGATTATTTTTTTAAATACAGCTGATCAACGAGTGGGAAAAAGTTTGGATATACTAAATCGACGGATAAACCAAATAATTGTCGTATTAATCAGAAAAAAAATTCTTCATGTTAAATGGTAGTTATACATGAATGTAGTTATACATGTTAAATGGTAGTTATTTCACTAAACCGAAATAAAAAAATAAAAAAAATAAAAGGAGAAATCTCTTAGCAGGTGACTAAATTTCACACACTTCCAGAATGGAGTTCTATCGCCTTTTCTCTATTCCTTTCTACCATAACGAGGATTTATGCAAAATTGTAAAATCGATTGTACTCCCTTTGGATTGAGGTATTTGAGATTGAAAACATTTTCTTTATGATGTTGATTTTGCTCACAGTAAATTACCGAACGCACCAGCGTTTGAAACGGGTATTGAAACATGCGTAAATACAAAAATCACAATAAATCAATGAGGATCTTAAGAAGCTGTACGTTTGTGAATTATAACAACACAATATTATAAAAACCACTTTTCTATATTTTTTATTAAAAACATTTTTCTATTTGCAAACTTTCCCGTACAAAGCGATATTGACTGTGGAATATTGAATGGTCGGCGCGACGTTTGGCTGATCTTTAATGTTTTTTATGTAAAAGTTTAAGTAGGTATTGATAAATTGAATGCTTTTCAAAAAACGTGAAAAACAAATAAAATACTTACATTATTAGCTATACTAACAATTCCCTGTGTGCAAGCAAACGATGGTTAGCGTGTTTTTTGTCAGACTGTACAGTTTCTTGTTAAAAAATTGTACAGTTTTCGGTCCTCTATAAAGTGCGCATTATACATTCACAAATAGGTATACATTATACATAGTTACATTATGGAGCGAAAAGGCTCACGACGTCTATGCTAGCAACATAGCTCTAACGATTGAATCTCGATTAATTAGTAATTTACTGATAGAGAAATCATCACTCCTTCATTTTAGTTTAATTTTCTATACAATAAAAAAAAAATCTTTTGAAATATTATTTTATGTTGATAATAACATTAAATCAGGAATTTAATTTTATGTTATCACACATGAAAATGTGGCTGAACAATAAACTTGCAGTTTTATTGTTTTTTTAAACTAATTAATTAGCCTTGATACAAATAGCGCCTTTAGGGTTGGACTCAAA
Source organism: Micrasema minimum (assembly GCA_022494985.1). NCBI lineage: Eukaryota > Metazoa > Arthropoda > Insecta > Trichoptera > Brachycentridae > Micrasema > Micrasema minimum. The sequence continues at coordinate 23,089 of JAGVSP010000842.1, forward strand.
ATCACGGAACAGTAATCCTTGGGGTTAATTTGTTTAGGCGAACCAAATTATTGTCACATTAGCTTGAAATATTTGACGGAATTTCCTGTTATTTCGCTGAAATGGAATGCGTGCAGCCATTTCTAAACAGTTAATTTAAATTTAAGGCCTATAAAACCCTTCCAGCGGGAATCACATATGTTTTACCTGCTCGCGAGCGTTGAGGTAATAAGGAAAAGAGTAAAACCACTGTCAAACTACTCATCCAGGCATTGAAATGGGTCATTTCGATGTCAATACATATTTTATGAACCTATTTACTATTTTGTACTTTTCTGTCGCATATATTTCTACAACAGTGTTCTACAACTTGTTTGAAAAAAGGGCCGGATTAATTTTTTGAAAACAAGGGTGGCGGAAATTTGTTTTTCCGCGTCTGTATAAGGGCCGAAAAAATTCAATAAATTGATTAAGTTGGCATTCATTTTATAGAACTCATATTTTTTGATTATTTGGAAATGCCCTGACAATGGGATACAGCTGTCACAAAATATAACAATTAAATAGAATAAAAAAATGGAATTTCATTTGATTAATATAAATTATATCAAAGTAATGTATCCCATACGAATTATTTTTTCCCTGAAAATCGGGATCTATTTAGGGCCGCAGCCGGGTGAAAATCTTTGGCTGACCGGATTCGGCCTGATGCTGGCTGTACGTTGGTGGCCACTGTTATACTTATTTTTGGTATGAATGAAATAAAATAAAAATAAAATTTGGGTAGGTACATATTTACGTATATATTTAGTATGTTGTTTCGTTTCATAGACAACTCATAAAGAAATATTAAGGTTCTATTTAATGGTAATCGAGTTAAATTCTAGTTTTGTAACGTTTTGATTAAATAATAATCATTTAGAACAATTTCTTTAATATTTTTATTATTAATATATTTTTTTTTAAATTTGAAAAGAAATCTATGCAATCTTATGATATTTGCACATATTTCAATTTGTAAATACTATTCTCAATAAAGCCTAAGCGGCTTGAGCTTGAAAATGGGAATCGAGTCGTGTCGAAGTGGGGAATCGAACCGACGATCTTTGGACTCAGAGACCGCGACGCTACCCACTGGGCCACCACCCGTTCAAAATAATCTTTTTTTTTTTTTTTTTTTTAAATAATCATTTCATCGTCATCACCAATCCACTTCCGCTCCCAATGTGGAGCATATGGATTCCACAAACTGAATACAAGCTATCGGCCGCCAGTTTCAGTACGTCTTCCCAAGTCAAGCACACATTCTACATACTACATTCAAGCTTTGACGTATACTGCTTCCGCAATAATTTAATGAATTTAAAATAAAAAATACAAAAATTAAACCTACAACTTGCGTACGGTTTGATACCACCAATTCAAATAAGTAAAATTAGTAAATTTGAAAACTCGTATTTTGTTCAAAACAATAAATCTATCATCGTTATTGGAAAAGTTTTTAGACTTTTATACTAAGGTCGTTCTGAGAGTTACTAAACTAGTTATTTTGAGAACAAATTACTATTACGTCATTTTCTTTATTCAGTGGGGACGTACAAAGAGTGACTTTTGAATAAAATAATACGGGTTCAAAAATAAACTTTATCACACTATTCAAACTTTTCTAATTTATTTGGAACAGACGGAATACATAATATGTGAATGAATTACTTCAAATATTTTTTGAAGAGATAATAAAGAGTTATTAATAATACCTTCATTATGAGTACAAAGTGTAGGAGTGGAAATAATACCTTGTTGGCCTATTTTACAATGCATAAGGTTCCCAGAATTCTGGATGTCCTATGTTAACGATTCGCAGGCTGTTTACGTCAGCAGTTTACATCGGATATAAATATAACAATTATTGTCCCAAGTTGTATGGTGACGTTGACGTAGGTGAGATTGTTGTTCTCCAAAGGTCTGCGTGTATTATTAGATAATGTTCTTACCACTCTATCTCTAGAGTTTCTCACGGGGCAGTGTAGAAAGGCTGTGGTCCCAAGTTGTATGGTGACGTTTGTGAGGTTGTAGTTCTCCAAAGGTCTGTATAGCATGTATTATTAGATAACGTTCTTACCCCTCTATCGCTAGAGTGTCTCACGGGGCAGTGTAGGAAGGCTGTGGTCCCAAGTTGTATGGTGACGTTGGTGAGGGTGTTGTTCTCCAAGGGTCTGTCTAGCTTGTTGTAACCCTTGTGGTTGCTGTGCCACTCGTACCTCCACGCCTTGTCTTTGTTACGCCCATCTAGAAAGTTAGTTATATTTAAGTTAGTACAAAGTACGGAAATGAGATACAATTCCAACTGATTATTAAATGTCAAATAACGTTATTATCTACACGAAAACCAAAAAAACCCATAAACATTTGAATAATTACTATGAATCAGGATTAAGTAGTCCCACAAATTACATTCATTTAATCATTTTATTACTTATATCTATTTAGTTTTCATAATTACAAAGACTTAATAATTACCTTTACACTAATTTACATTTTTTAATTTAGAAAAATGGTTTAAGACGAAACATACACGCTTCTTGTAGATATATTTTTAAAAACACGTGAAAATTTTGCTGTAGTTCAAAATTCTAGGAAGAAATTAAAAGATTAAATTTGTATGGAGGAAAATAGCAGACGAACGGCTAGAATCTTAGGGTTCGAATCCCACTTCGGCGCAACATGTTTCTGCTTTCTGGCACAGTTATTTCCGACTTTTTTTAAATACAGCCCCAAAATCGAAATATTTGAGTACCTATATCACAAGAACTCAAATGTTTCTTTTTATTTAAAAATAAATAAATAAGGCTGCTAACATAAACAATTGAGGATTCAGCTGTAAAAGAAAAAAATAACAGTTATTTGAACTTGTAAATTGGTATGAGAAATAAAAATAGATCAAAGAAAAAAATATTTACGATATTTGTTATGGCGCCTGAATCGTATTTTAAATAGGTTTAATAAAATTTGGATTAAGGAAAATCATAAATTGAAAATTTTAATTAGGTGGGTAATATTTCAAGCTACTCGAGTGGTTTGTAAAAAAAATAATTAAAGCTTCCTAATAAGCATTTTTGTAATTAAATTTAAAATGTCTGATTTGAAAACCAGTTTTTTTACCAAGAATATTCTGACTAACCATCATGAATTTTCAAAGAGTAGCCAGAGAGGATAAACCGCCACACCACTCTATCCTGGCACAATTCTCCTGCTCCTCCACATTCCTACATCTTCTCAAGCAAGCATGCCAATTGTTTGGACTTTTCACATGACCACATTCAAGTACTTGTATTTGATCATGCCATGTCTTTCTCGACCGTTCTCGACCATCCTCAACTTCTACACTCAGGATGGTTAAAAATATAAACTAATTGACCATTAGACTTATTCAAACCAAATTTTATTTGTTTGGCATTGTATGTGTGATGAGGGTGTAACAAAACATTAGTAAAAACATCTTATTGACTTGAGAAATTTACATTTAATACTGTACTATTAACGTACACTTTCTTATGTATGAAATAAAAAGGAATTTTCGTCCTCACCTTCATCTACACCTAATGGTGCATATGATACTGCATTGGTTCACCTACTACTATAATAATTGTTGCATACCTAATGAAGAGAGATCTGTGTAGAAAAATCAAGCAGAAAAAAAAATCCTTTAGAATTATGCTTAAAATTGTTTTCAAACGAAATCTTCTGTAGATTATTTTTGCTGGAGGACTATTACTTAAATCCACTATTCTAGTATTTAAATTACTTGTATAACGGTATTAGTAAAAATAAAATAAAGTTTTAAATAAACTTACATTGCTTTGAAACACATAGGCAAACATTTTTTGGTACTTGATACAAAAACTTCTAAAATGTAAAAAAATGTTTTTTTGCCTTGAATAAATTCCTACTACAGGCTCATGATATAAATCATATTATTCTACTTTACAATGCTGATTTTGTATTTTATTTTCTAGTGGGAGGTACTTTAGGCGAAGTCAAAATTTATGGGAAAGCATTTATGATTTCTTCGTTTCTTCATTCTTTTCTTCATTTTTTTTTTCTTAATTTATGGTACCTTGAATACATGGGTATTATGCAGGCATATATTGAGTAAAATTTTTTGGAGATAATTTGTTGTAATAACTGAAGAAATATTTTTATTTACTTTGTAACTAATATTTTTTAGTAAATTATAAACAAAATATACGCCTAGATAGTCATAATCGTATTCAAAGCTACTTAATGTCAGTTGAACTGTTGTAGTGCAAAAAAATGCCAAAATAATATTCTAGTAGGATGATAGGGCAAAATCAAATAATACAAGTACATGGAAGTTGACAAGTTGTGTACAGCAAGAACACTTTGTTTACTAGTTTTTAGTACAAGTAACACTTAAAACAAGGCTTTTTATTCAATAATATTCCATATATTTAAAATAAAAAAAAATGAATAATTACCTGAATGCTTTGGTGATGAAAGGAAGACCGTTGGTAGGCACAGCAACAGGAGCAGAACCGTCCCCATGCCGACCAATTCTTGGTCACCAACTTCTACCAAGAACCAGCTCTTGGTGCAAATTCATCGAACAATCTTCTTGGTACAAATACATCGAACTTTCATAACCGATTTTCGAGGTCACCAAAAGTCGGACGACATTATTTCAATTTATTTACGTAGCCTTTGACATTACCAAGATCAAAGGCTTCCATTAGATAAACGAGATTCAATATTATACTGAATTTCAGAAAATTTTCCTTCAGGTCCAAGGCTTTTTGTTGTGCGATTAGGAATCCAAATGTTTTCTGAAACAAATAGACAGAATCTGTTATTTATCGAAATTCAAAAGACCTTTGAAAAATAAATGGCATAAATAATAAACGCCACATTTGATCCTCGTAAAGGCTTCCATTGAATTAAATTTTTTTTATTAAACGAAAAGATTTTGAAGAATCATTCTCTTCTTTGATTGGTCAACCGAACGTATTTTCATTTATGTATTTTCCAGATCAATTTGGTTTTTCTGTGATCTCGATTGCTTGGAAAATACGTATTGTTTTCTTTGATTAGAACAAATTCGTAAATAAATTGAACAAGTAGGCAAAAAAAGGAACGTTTTTTTTAATAAAATATTTTTTTCCTAAATAATATTTTTTTCTAATTGTTAAATATTTAGTTTTTTCTCAAATTTGTCTCGAAAATTATGAATAAAAACATTGTTTTACAACATCCATATTAATTTGATATTAATATTAATATTCCTTAATCCATTTTTTACATACATATATTTTACACATTGGTTTTCGTAAAACGTGATATTTCCCTATTTTATGAAAGCTTTTTTATTAGAAAGAATTTTATTATTTTTCTTTTAGAAAAACTAATACAGTTTTACAATAAACATGGAGGAGAAATAAACTCTTGGATGTTAGAATCAAACCGAGTGTGAAGTAAAATTTACTATACCACTAAAATTTCCTTACATTTTTTTTATTTTTACGTTGTTTTCATGATTTGTGGTTTGAATAAGGTAAAATTTTCTTCCATAAGTCTAAAATATTATGATCTCAGAAGAAATATGGAAAACTTTCAAAGTCGATGGCAGGTGCTTTTATATGAAACGGATCTATTCTGACAGGGAGTAAGGCAAACAATTTTATCTTGGCACAAAAGTGAAAACATAATCCCTTACATAACAAGCCCCACCGGAATAGGTCTTAGAAAGATACTATATTATTTATACCTTTGAAATACAGTAGTGTCACTATCCACGTATCGCAGTTTAATGATTTTGATAAAATATGTTTCATAAACAAAAAATGCCATAATAAAATAGAAATTTACCTTCATAGACAAAAAAACCTACCTTTAAATAAGAGGCAAAATGGTATATCTCTTTGCTTTATCATGTTGGGATAATTTAAATAGCCAATTTGTATAAATGCAATTTTGCAGTTGAAAACAGATATCCAAAAAAAGTTTTTTGTTTCGCATTTAAAGTGTGAAAAATGGGATGGTCAAGTTGTTGCTTAAGCGAGGATATGTTATGTTATATACACAATTATATATGATATTATTGATATCCCAACAGAGACAGAGAATCTCTGGAAACGAATGTGGGTTATCTAGGCGTTTACAGGGTTTTTATGACCTGTCATTGGCTGGGTTAAGTGGCCACTTGATGTACTACAACATTACCCCATCCATTCCGCCCATTATCTGACAACCATATATGACAAATTTACCAAACAAATTTACAAACCAATAAAGATAGATTGCCAAAAATGCTTAACAACCTTCTCAACAAATGTCACTAGAGAAAAACAATGTTAAAAATGGTCGAAAAACAAACTCAAATGTGGAAACTTCTGTACAAATTAAATATATTATAGTAGTTTAAAAAAATTGTCATATATGGTTGTCAGATGATGGGCGGAATGAGGGAATGTGTTGTAGTACATCAAGTGGCCACTTAACCCAGCCAATGACAGGTCATTAGACCTGTAAACGCCTAGATAACCCACCTTCGTTTCCAGAGTTTCTCTGTCTCTGTTGGGATATCAATAATATCGGATATCAGCCCAGCATGGGTATCCAGTAATTTGTATACGTTTAAAATGTTGACGATTATATATATTTTTAATATGTATAAGTCCTGAGTTTCCCGTTCTTTAAGTAATAAGTTAAATGGACGAAAATATGAACGAGATTATTCAAAAGGAAAACCTTTAAAAAGGATTTCTTAATTAATGAATAATTTTCTTCATTTGTTCATTCATCCCATATCCGGTCCTTGTGTGGTATTTTGAATTAGCTTCGTTAACAAATTGTAACTGAATAAATTTCCGAAAAAAATAATTTGTAAATTTACGATATTCACTTTTTTAACCCCGAAAAAAGAACAATGGTAAAAGGCTTTGGGAACTTCGAAAAATAATTTCTGTGAAGTGGCATTAGATACTTGAAAAATACTACCTTGTCTAGCGTTGCCTAGTGACAGCTAGTGGCACACTACTTCACTTACTACGTCAGCAATAGGCATCTACGTCATCACTAAACATCTACGTTACATGTTTCGTGTATTGGTCTAAGTGCTGAATTTTTTAGACTGTGGAATTTGATAAATGGTGTTTATTTATTCATTTATTTATTTACTCATTATACACGCCTATACAGGCTTTTCATAAAAAAGAAAATACAAAACGTTTTTGGAAATACATAAAAATGTAAAATATATAAAATACATATGCCTTATAGAAACTTTCATTATAAATTAGCGGGAACACAAAACAGTTTATTCTATTAGGACTAAAGGAATACACAACAAAACAATACTTGAGTTTATTACTAGTTGATTTGACTGATCCAATGTGTTATGAAATTAATTTTAGGAAGCGTATATTTTTAGAAAATTTGTATGGAAACGCTCTTCTAGTGAATTTTCGTTCAAAACCTCAGGTGTTTTTCGCTACGAAAACCGATAATGCCTGTAAGCAAAATAGCAGGGGTGACTTTGGCAAAGGCAGTTAGTTATACACAAAATATACAGACTACTCTGTAAAAAGGCTCTAGTAGGCATAAATGTAATAGGTTCCGCCATTATCACGTGTATGGCAAATGGGGTGAATTTTGGGGGGCGAAAAATGGCGGAAACTTAATTTTAAATCTTTTCAAACCAACACGTGTTTGGGGACAATTTGTATTTTGTATACGGATGCTCATTATTATATTGTACTAATTATTTCAGCACAAATTTTGGAATGTCACGCTGTTTGGTTATCATTTTTAATTGGAGTTTTCAACCGACTTTATACTTATTTTGTAGTGTCTTTAGCTAAAACTAACGCCAACGGTATAAGGCTTTTATCTACTAACACGCGGTTTTGCGTTCATGAAATTTAATGTTTTTAACTAACTAAATGGTTTTAGATAATTAGATATGTACTTATTAATACTTCCTAATTTGGTTTACTATTCATTACCAAATTCTGGGGTCAATTAAGTTGATGAACGAATCTTATAGACGTATATATTTATGTCGCATCGCAATAATGATGCGTATATGATGTCAATTATACAATTTTGATAATTTATTTTATTTCATTATGGGTTTACCGTATCAATTATACGCGGATCATTAAAATATCTACATCTTTTATATGAATTGCAGTTGTAGCGTAGATATTGATAAACATACATTAAAAGCGCCACAACTGTGATGTGTTGGTGATTTTATAAAACTACATATTTGTGTTATTTTTGGCAAGAACGATGTTGTAAATTGACATTTCTACGAACAGATAATAAAAAGGTCACGCATGCGATTAGGTTAAAAAAAGACATAAATAAGTACAATTACCAGCTTGTATCTAAAAGCCGCTATCTTTTCAAAAAAGTAACACAAAGGGAGTGGAGTTCTGGTAAATATTATATCTATGGAGGTGTTTCTACTTAGAATATTGTCTCACGCCTCCATGTATTGTAATTGTTTAAGCTAGGATAGGTTGGGTTAGGCGTAGGAAGGATATCAAAGAGATCGGAGCTGATGATTAAGCCACATCTCGAGTGTTAAAATAGATAAAATAGTTTTCCTAGAAGTTAAGATGTAAAATGATCGTGATGTAAATTAGAGCTTTAAAGGTTAAAGATGTGGTAGGTGGTTTAGTAGCATTGAATTATAAATACATTTTATTTAAGACCTAAACATTTTTTTTTAAACTTACAGCTTACAGCAGAGCCACGGAACATGGACTTGTCTTGGGAGGATGGCCATAAATTGGAACTTTTTGTTTTACTATTAATTTTTATGTATTTATATTGTAAACATGTGATTAGTATTTTATGTAAAATTCTGTTTTTCTTAATATCGCAAAGACACGCATATGAACATTTTAAAACACCACCTATTATTATGATGTAATTTATATACTCATATACATTCTACGAGGTTTTGTTTCTATTACGTTTGACATATTATTACGTAAAATATTCTGCAATAAAAAGTAATGAAATTCAGAACATTTTTTGTTTTGATCAAATCTCAAATTGGGGTTGGAAGAAACGACATATACGAATGTAGAAATTTATATTAATTTTAGTGATGTGAATTTACGGATCGAAGAACGGATTCAATACGTCTTCAGTTATTGAGATAGTAACAAAAGCAAAGTAGGTACCTCACAATGATTTTTTAAATATTTATTAATAAATATCTTTAATAATCTAAGCAATTAATTCCAAAGTAATGACAAGTTCCGCAAAAAAAAACCTTTGAAAAAATACCGTTAAAGTAAAACTCGACTGAATAAAAAAATTATTATAAAAAACTTTAGATTTACGCGTAATGAAAAAAATTGTGAAACTTTAAAACGGTTAAGAACTGAAATAAAATTACAAAGTAAGGGAAAATAACGCATATCAAAATAATTTCGAATGATGAATAATAAAATTAAAGGACCATTTAAATAAAGAACAGTTTGATGACCGATGTAGTTTTTTCACAACACTATTTCTTTACATACTTACATAGCCACTCAATATGAAAACCCTTTAGTTTTATGAAAGGCTTAGTAGTTTAATGTAATGATATAGTTAGTAATATTTAGAGAAATTAATTTCTTAATGAGTTGGAGTCACGATTGGGAGTGGATATTATGTATTCTGTTCTAAGTGCTGAGTTTACCTCTCCCCTTGTGACCAGAGCAACATAAGTCGAGTTATTTACTTATAAGTTTAAAAAAATATATTTTTAAGATTCACAAATTCTAAAAGATGACAAAAAAATAAAAAATTAAGAGATGTATATCAACCAGATACCAATATTTTTTATTTTTATTTATTTATTGATTACATCTCACATTTAATATAATCACAATAATGGGATGGCGACTCAATCAGTAGAGACCCATGCCAATGATCTCAATCTTTTCAATGTTCCAAAATTTAACACTATGCAAATGCAAAATTTATTATTATTATCGAGGCATCAAATATTTAAATAAATTACCATAAGAACTATAAAAAAAAAAATTAAGAAGTAAACAAAAAAATCAAAATTTTATTTATAAACAATTACCAAACATAAAAAAAACCATATTAATAAATCTACTAGAAATGAAAAACCCGAAAAAATATTTAAAAACCTAGAGATGATAATTGTAATATATCACAATTTTTTTTAGTGCGAAATATGCCTTACACCACTCTGGCCTTAAAGTCTGAAATTCAATGATACTTTGAGGATTGAGACTGTTGATTGTTCGTAGGAGCATTAGTCCCAAAACCGGCTGGTAGTTGGGGCATAACGCATAACAGGGGCATATCTAGGTAATGAGGAATATATTCACCAGGTTGTACTTTTAACCAAATATATATATAATATCTAACCAGGTTATACCTTTCACTGAGTATACAGGATGTTTATATTATTTATTGAATTAAAAAATGACACAAGTAACTTTTACATATTCCTCCTTGCTGCGCCAGAGTCAGCAATGGTGTCCTAGGGGATGTATGAATGACTCGGTTAGGACAGTATTATATTATGTTTTTAAGTTCCTATTTTTGCACCATCTCAGCGAAAATTGATATATATTTTGCTGAAAGAAACAAGATCAAACAGTGCGGACTAGCCTAGAAGATTCTAGAGAAAGCGTACACCGAAACTTCCAAAAGGATGTCCTTTTTATAAATACGCCAACGGTTATCGCCTGAAGTTCAGTGATCCAGTCGCAAAAATCAGTATATTATATAGTACCTAAATAAATACGTGTTATATAAACACAATATGTACCAATTAGCGTAAATAAATTGTTTTTTAATTATGATAACATTTTAAAAGCACTTACTTTGTAGTAAGAAAATTATTCAAATCAAATATTGTATTTATTAGTACAAGCAAACCAACGCCCTTAATGATCGTTTTCCTTCTAACCGGTTTTTAAAATTTATTTATTGTGAGAAATAATTTTACAGTGGTCCTTATAAAACTAACACAAGTTTTGTCATAAGGTTCTACAGTATATAAAAATAAAAATAAAACAAAACTAAACAAAAAGAAAAACAATAAAAACAAAAGAAAAAAACTAAACCAAACAAGAAGAAAATCAATAAAAACAAAAAATTTACAAATTAGAAAAAAAAAGAATGTTTCGAAACTAAACGTATGAAAGAAACACATAACTAACAAAAAAAGAACAATATTAATAAAGTTTAATTGTTATTTAAAAAAGCTTTTCATTTCTATACCTAGTTTCAAATGAATATAAAAACGATACATCATTTTCCGTCATTCTCATACTCAGATGTCTCTCTCATACACCTACGTTCTAACGTAACATTACAATCAATCCTTGATCACTCAAATTCGTTATTTTTATTTATTTAACTAGATTTTCAAAGGCCAGTAGCTCAATCACAGATCACTATCGACCGACGTGATAACGATCTCTTACCATGGATGTTTAACGTTTTCGCCATCACAATGGAACACGCGTTAAAAGTTATCGAATATATTAAACGAGCGCATCAAGTCATCATTTCCCGAGATATATCTTCTTCGCACATATCTTCTTTCAATCTTTCCAAATATTGAGAAAAGCAGTCGACATAATAAACAATCCGACACGCGCGTTGACTTTCTTGATTTGACGTTTGACGTTTAGCCGCGATATTTATCATCTATGGTGCTCGGCAACGCGAACGTGGTATGAACGTATTTTTATTGTGATCGGTCAAATGGTTCGCGTTAGCACGTGGTTAGCACGTTTTTAACTACGTCGATAGTTATCTGTGATTGAGCTCCAGGTGGCCCTAAAACAAAGGAGAACAGTCACAATCACCCAGGCTTGAGAAATATAATTTTGGATTTTTGTTCTCACCAGGAATTCATTATTTAAAGTAATACTCTCTGTATGTATCAGGGTAACCTTTGCCTGGGTACCTACCTAATATCCAACCAGGGTGTTACTAAAACAGGGCATAACTAAAACCAGTGTTATTACTTCTACCGCTCAACCCTCGGCCATTACCTCAAGATAAGCTGTACGCAATATTAGAGATACCTAGAGAAACATAGGGCCGGCGAAACTTCTATTTCAGTAGATTCAAAGCTTTTTGCTCACCGTACCCTCCTTCATAATTCATGCTGGGAGTCTTGTGTGTAAAACTTTTTAGACGGAATATTTATAGCCTAAGAAACATAGCGATTCGAAGTGATTTAAATTGCTAAATCTTAAATGGAAATGGGACTTGGAAATCGTAACACATAGCAAAGATCAATACAGACATGTCTTGAGAAGTAAAGATGCAGACATAGCGATGTAAATTTAATCTTAGAATAAATTAGAATACTAATACTAGATACTACTTTCTATTGTCCACACCCAATCGTGCATACGGCACTGCATCGGTATACCAAGTGCAGTGTATCTTAATCATTTTACTACATAAAGATAAGATGATCTGTCATACGTTTCAGTATCAGTTCAAAGCACAGTTTTTTTTTTAAAACAATTATAATATCATGGTTTAATAAACACATTATTACAAAAACGTTTATACAACTATACAATATTTAAATATAACGCTATACTACTGCTTTCCCTTATCCGCACCCAGTGGTGTATGGGGCACTGCATTGGTACACCAAGTTCAGTGTATCTTGTTCATTTTATGACATAAAAGTGGATTATCAGTATTACGCATCAATACCAGTCCAAGGTATCATGGTTCACATGTAAATAAATATTTATTGAACCCACAACCTCACGCATAGTGGCCAAATGCGTTTTGCCTCACAGATTAAAAGGAAATATTGATGTGAAATATTTTGAATAATACACATAAAATATTTATTTACCAACATGTGATTTTCACATTAATATTTCATGTGTGATACCTTGGACGTGTACTGAAGCGTAAAACAGATCATCTTACCTTCATGTTATAATTAAGTTGTACAAGAAGTAGTTTAAATTACTTTTTTTATTAGGTATATTTAACCCCCGTGTGGAATATATGGCATTTACAAACTGTTTACCTTAATTTACAAACAAAAGTCAGCCAGCCCACTTGGAGGACCGTTCTCCTTGAAATTTGGCAATAGTTCATCATTTTGAGTGTCGACCAGAATCTTATTTATTTATAGGAAAACCAACAGTCAAATAATCATTATAATAAACAAGAAAACAGAGTAGACCAATTAGAGGTTTTCACAGGTAGTAACAAAAATAGGTAAAAAGAAAGAAAAATATTCTCATCGTAAGAATACTACAAGTATTTATATATGTACATAAAAATGAGTTAAAAGTTAGAAAAGAAAGAAAAAAAAATGCTCACTCAACAAAATGTGATCAACAAAGTGTGATTTCACTCGGAAAGCAAACGCCGCACATCACCATGGTTATTCTCAAATAAATCTATATTCAATGTTTAGATATTTAATCAAAGTCATTGGAGGCTCGCCATATATACGATTTTTTTCTATAGTTAGTATGTACCAGAAGGGTATAGTTCTTATGACTATATGAAAAGAGTGAAAAGTGGTCATGTAAGAAGTCGTAATAATCGAAGTGCGTGCATGAGAAGATATCTATGAATGTAAGAGGAAGCAAGAGAAGTATGCCATTCTATTAGAGTTATAATGGGATTGTGGCGTTCTATCCTCTCTGCCTACCCCTTCGGGGACGTCACCGATCGGCGTGATGGTTAGTTAGTTAGTTGGTTAATTAAGATGTCATATGACTATTTATCTTCTAATTTCATATTTATATAAGCTCACTACAGAAATTCGTAGCACTTGACTGATCACAATGGACCAATCGTGTTTATAAAACATTAATTTATAATGGGATTGAGAACGAATGTTTTCTGTCTGAAAATCATACGATTCGTTACGACACCGATAGCCCATAATTGAAAATCTTTACAAAAATCAAATTTTAAATGATTGTATCTCTGTTATTAATCATCCGATTTATACAAAAATTAGACCAATGTTTTTGTGTTTTTTTCATAATTTTTTTAGCATTCACCAAAAATTTTAGTTTACAAGCCCATTTAAATCGAAAAAAAATTTTAACGTGCCATTTGAAATCGATTTTTGTTAAGTTCAAAGGTCGTGTTTTTCAAACTACTGTTTGAATACCGTTCAACTTAGCAAACGAATTATTTAAAAATGGCCTCTGTTTTCACGAAAAACGGAATTATTCCTCAACACGTTGTGCGTATATTGTTAAACTTTAATATTTTTTGCCAGGGTAGTTAGAAGATGAATTATTAGACCCATATTTAGAGCCCCTAAGTATGTTATTATTTTTTATGTTGTTACTTACAAATAAAAAGGAAACAGTCGGCTATAAACACGTGTCGTATTGTATTGTATAAACATGCTCGTTAGGATGTTATTAATGAGAAAATAAAAAATGTTAAGAAAAAATATCGCTTTAACCGATATTCATGGTACTACAGATTCGTCTTTATTATTTTACACCACTAATATTTGTTTCCCTTATCCGCACCCAATGGTGCATAGGGCACTGCATCGGTACCAAGTTCCGTGTATATTGATAACTAATGCAAAAAAACGTAAAATCGCTTTTATTAAACATGCATTTATTTAAATCTAACTGTGAAGATTATGTTCAAATTTACTAGGTAACAAATTGTTTAGGTTCTATTTACTTTAAATTTCATGTAGGTACCATTAAATAAATAAAACCAAAATAAAATAAGTTTTAATAAACAAAATTTTGAGTGTGTCCGGACATTTGTATGTAAAAAAGTGTAATGTAGGAATACGTCAGGTGGCCACTTAACCCAGCCAGTGACAGGTCTTAAGCCCTGTTATCGCCTAGATATCTATATACCCCTTCCAAACTTTTCGCCTTTGTTGAGATATTATTAATTACAATTTAGTATTTTTTATTCTATCTACCAACCCTATACATTTGTACAGCAATTAAAGCTTTTCCTTTTTTGAAATGTTGAACCAGGGTAACATTAGCTAGTTCTGCATTCAGGTAGCGAATAATATTAAATTTAATAACGTTTTCTCGTAAATGAAAAGGGACCAACGGTAAATACCGTGGAACCTTTTCTTGTTTTAGCAGACGGTATTTATTTAATTAATTACAGAGTAATGTTCATTAACCCAACCCTTTGTTTCCATTTTGTACTTACCTGCTTTTACAATTTACCTGTAAATGCTTCACAATATCTTACTACAAATAACCTTATCTGAAAAATTAGTTAAATTTCTAATACAAAAATGTAAGTATTTTTATTTTAAGTAATTTCTTTATTAGTATTTATCTTCTGTCTTTGAGTTACTTCAATAAATGTTTAAAAACGAGCTTTTAAAAGAATTGGATATTTCTCAATCTAATGATAGAATTTATAATAGAAAATAAAAAAAAAAGATTAACGTTCTAGAACATAACCAACTAACGATTACGAGAGGATTTCGCGAAATTCATGTTAGAAGAAGCACTCACTTTGTAGTTATTCATTATTAACTATTTAATTGAAACTCTTTGTTTCTTTGTTCAAGTAGTTAAAAACAAAGAGTTTCATTTAAATAGTTTAGAGATGATTTCAGTCATAGCCTGGTGCTTTTCCTTTGCTATCTCCACGGTCATGTTATGTATCTCCTCATGCAAGCATGCCCATTATTCTGACTATTAGCGATCAAGCGATTTCTGTACTAGACTTAGTCATGTTATGTCTCATATGTTCTTTACTCGACTTCCACACCCAGGATTATTTTTTAAAGCTGTTTTTTCATTGTTCATTCTCTCCACTTGAATTAACTATCGTAAAAGCTCTTTTTGATAATACTCATCTCTGCATTACAATGTGCTTTACATTATTAAACATTATTAAATTGTACTTCTATCACATCCATCATCTCCTATCTCATCTGTTGTAGCAAATAAAAACGTGACATTAATATTTTTATAAAACACGCATTTTTGTCAAAAATACGGACTAAAACCTCTTCAAAATAACGTATCGCAATGCATTATATTTAAATATCAGATTTTACACTGTTTTCTTACACCCTCTACATTCATGTATTTCACACTGTTCGTACGCATTTAACTTGTAAAATATATCCTTAATCTAAATGTCAAGTATAATAAGTTACGGTTGTTGTGTTAAGAAAAGCTTCAGGATAAGTTTGAGATGGGAAAGGATTAGGGAGGCTCAATGGTAACCAAGAAATCGGGCAAACTAAATATTTACACATAATGGTAACTCCCGCTGAATATATTAAGGGATGTTACCAGGAGTCCCAACCAACTTAATCATTAATCATTTTTGAAAGTTCGTAAATTTCACGACACTTTAAGATAAGTACAAATAATACTTTTCTGTGTTGGTCTGAGCGATGTTTGCAGTGATATATTGTCCATCTTCTGGGCTAATGATACCATAAAGCCCAAAAACACGGCATCATCTATAAAGCTATGTTATTTAAATTATATGTATGTCACTAATTAAAGTTAAATAAAATACTTGGTACACTTCCACTTTTATTTATTTGACCATTTAGCGCTTTCACCCTGTAACGGGCATCTTCAGACTGGTCTAACAGACTTTGATCATGGAATTCAACCAAGTAATGTCAATAAAAAATATAAGTCAAACTATGTTATTTACAGTATAAGCTTGTCGCTTACCGTACGTAATTAGAACATTGGTCAAGCCAGAATAAGTACTTCATTTTACAAGGATTATCTATGGTTAGGCCAATATGTGGGTACCCACTTATTTCTTGAATTTATATTCCAATGTGGTTCGACAACATGTGAATAACTCCGCTACGCTCCTCGAGTCAACTTCTTCACTCTGTCATCGCCGCCGCTATATAAGTTTTTCGCTATATATTTGTGTTTTCTTCTTCATCTGTGTGTGCCATCAAGTTTAGTGTCCATCACCGCCGTCTCCAATTTTATTGGGTTCATCAATTCCGCCGCTTCACAGTCACGAGAAGACCAGGGAAGAATCTCAGGTTAGTGGACGCCTTTGCATCTGACTTATCCTGGGTATTTCTTGTATTTATGAAATCATTGATATATTGGCATAACATATTACATAGCGCCCACTGTTGGAAATTTGTCTGACAATATAAGGTATTAAATTTTTGTGATTATTTCTTTAGTTTCCGAATTTATTTACACGCCAATCCAAACATAAATAAAATAATTCTTACATCATTTTTCCTAGAGCCTAAAAAATTACCTTTAAAATGCTGAGTTTAGTCAGTATATTAAATTTAATCCAATTTTGATGTTTTATTTCTCAAAATATAAATATTAGCAAACGCTCCTACGCGGTTTTGCCTACGTCATTTTCTAAAAAGAACGTGAAAGCAATTTGAAGACGACATACTAAAAAAAATTGTAAATTACTAAGCACTTCTAATAATTAATTAATCATTAATGTAATTATTTTCGGTACTTTTGTGCCATTTACATAAATATAAAAATACATTTAACCCATCAATTGTTTTTTTTTTTTTAAATATTGTATAAAAAGATACAATGACATTACATGCAACACAATAAGGTAGGTTTTCATTTATAAAAATACTCAAAATAAAGAAATAATCATTATGTTTTTTTTTTAACAATTGATTATGGATAATGATGTCCTGTCATGTCATAAAACATATATTACAAATCCGAACGAAACGCTCGTGGTGAAATATTGATACAACACTTAATATTCGATACGTTTAGAACAACTGGTCCATTAGCCGTAGTACTTATCTCAGAAACATCTGTATCTTTAGTCTAGCAACAAATCAAAAAGAAATAATACCAAAGGAGATATAAAGGGAGAGAGATAAGTTAAAAGGGTTCTAGGCAAGGATTACAGGGACGGATCTCCAGCAAAGAATCGAAGATTTACTAAATGTTGAGTAAGATTGATGATTTGATGTGAAAAGTTTGGATATGATTTCTAAGCAAACTGTTTCATTTATGATTAATTCATTATGTTTATTTCATCAATATTAAGCGAAATAGAACGATTATGAAAGCTAGAAAAGAAGTTTGTAAGTTCGTAGTAAAGTATAACATTAACTAAATTAGATTAACCTACGCAGGTACATTAGGTACAATAAACATAATATGTAGTCTTAAAGCACCTATTGGTTATGTTTTTTCAATAACATTTTTAATGTTCTAGGTATGTATAAAAACATAGAACGTAGAAGAAATAGAACACTCAACTTTTTAAAATTATTTACCTACTTATATGTTTAAAATACCAACCGGTTTCAGAGATACAGGGCGTAGTAATTCATATACAATAAGTAATATCCTGTTCTTCTCTATGGCTGCGAATCGTGGCACCTAACTAGGGCCCAAGACAGCAGAATACTAAGTTTTGAGAATAGGTGTCTTAGAAGAATTTTAGGTGTGCGGTGGTTTGACTTTGTAAGGAACACAGAGGTGAGGCAACGGACACAGCAACCCTTGGTATCTACTGTCATCCGGCGAAGGCGTTTCGGCTGGCTAGGCCATATACTACGTATGCCTCCCGAGAGCCTTAACCATGCTTGCCTATTTTACAAGGCATCAGGTTCTCGGCGTCACGGTCGTCCACTGTTGACAATTCGTCGGCAGTTTGCGTCAGAGCTGCGGGACGTGGATTTGACCTGGGAGGATGCGCGGGAGCTGGCGGCCGATCGCTTGGCCTGGAGGCAGTTTGTGGATTCCATATGCTCCACGTAGGGAGCGGATATGGTATAATGAATGAATGAATGAAGTAATACAAGCAAACGTGTGTTTTATTTCATAATTATGGTAAATTACAAAGTGAGTGTCACAAACATAATATTATTTATTGTAAATATTGATTTAAAAAAAAAAGCTTTAGTATTAGTTTTAAATCTTAAAACAGATATACCCATGTACCAATATATCTTGTAGTTTTTTATCCAATTACAAAATTTACATCTCAACAGAGACATGAAGTTTGAAAGGGTATCTAGGTGTTTACAGGATTTATGACCTGAAATTGGCTGGGTTATGTGAGCCTCGTGCGTTGAGCTGCCATGCATGAGGTCGCGGTTTCGATTCCTGATGTGAGTCAATTTATTTGGATGTGATTTTCACAAAAAAAAGTTCATATGTGATACCTTGGACTGACGCTGAAGCAGAAGGATAATTATTTTGCTTTCACATAACAAATTAAGATTCACTGCACTTGGTGCACCAATGCTGCGCCCTATGCACCATTGGGTGCAGATAAGGGAGAGTAGTAGTAGTTGGTAGATGGAAATTGTAATTAATTGCAAGCTCCCCATGGATAAAAGCCAGTTATTCTATTTGGACACACTCAAAATTTTGCTAACCTATTTATTATATTGAGACACCGATTCCACGATTTTGTATTGATACAGAAAGAAACAAGTTTCTACTTGCGAAGTTTTTGTGTCTACTCAAAAAAGCACCCTAAAAACTGTTGTGCTTTGAGGGGTTCAATTTAAATATAGAACGCAATCAGAGTTCCTTTGTTTTACCCTTTTCTCAGTTCAAGCGTGAAATATCTTGTGGTGCCCATCAAATGACGTAACGTATCGTCAGGTTTTTTGATCACTCTCCCCGCGTTGTATTAGGTGTGTCCCTACGATAACGGAACCTTTTTTGTGCTATTGGGAGATTTAAGGTACTAGCATAAAACATGTAGCAAGTTCTGGTACGAATAAAAGGTTTTTCCCTGATTTTTTTGGAATCATTTATTTATTTTATTAATTTATCATAATTTCATCTATCTTAGGATTAAATAATTTATTCGGAAGCTAAAGTAAACGGTCTAACCTAATGGTAGAGTCGCAGGTTCCGCATTGGAATCCCTAGGTTCGAAACCTACTTCACCTCAACCTGCTTAATGGCACACTTATTTGCGAATAATGGAAATCTGCCTCGAAATAGAAATATGTTTGTAGGTATATCTAAAATATTGTGATAAGTATATCGTTTTCTTCATTAAAACGAAAAATTGCTTATAAAGCACCACTTTCGCGAGAAATCCCCACCAAGGGGTTATACAAACTTAATCGGGCAGCTACTTTTGCAAGAGTTTTTGTTTTAGAAGAAAAGATTTTCATGACCTTTGGGAAACAAAATAAATAATTTCTGGATTTAAATACCACATTTTCATTATAATTTTAACTATTTTTGTTGCAACAGCACAAAGCTTAAAAATACGACAAGCAATATATTAAAATTTATTTAATTCTTACACCAATAACATTTTATTGAAAGCCTAAGAGATTTATCAACCAAATCAAGTAAGTATCTTTAAAACCGCCTCGTGGCATAGTGGTAGCATATTTGGCTACCGTGCGCGTTTGGTCGTGGGTTCGATTTTCGTAGGGGGTCAACATGAAATACTTATACGTATTGTGCCCGTGTTGATGTTGACTGTCGTAAATTTTTTTCGTAAACCTTCATGTAATAATGTTATCAAGATACACTTAACTTGGTGTACCAATGCAGTGCCCCATGCACCATTAGGTGTGAATAAGGGACATTAGTAGTGGTAATAATAGTACTATTAAAGTTATACCTATTCTACCTTATAAATAAGCGCCTATTGTTACATTCGCAGATTCAACCATTATCCGTGAAGTATTCAATCAAAAACATAATATAAACACTTACTTATCTGACATTGGAAACACAAACAAACAAAACGGAAAACTATGGTGACGTGTGGTACCACATCTCCAAAAGGATAAATAGGAGATACATACAAAGTTAGGTTGGTTTTGCAAGGTTGCGTAGTGTCTTTTGTAGTCAAAATCTTAAGCACACTTTACTGAAGAGGATTTTATAGTACCACAAGGTAGATAATATAAACATGATGTAGCTTTCTACTTAAATAAATTTACCTTGCCAACGATAACGGAACCTTTTTTATGCTATTGGGAGATTTGAGGTACAAGTAAAAAACATGTAACAAGTTCTGGTATGAATAAAAAGTTTTTGCCTAATTTTTTAAAAAATTGTTTATTAATTTAATCAATTTAACATAAGATAAGAATACCATCTTTCTTAGAATCAAATAATTTATTCGGAAGCCAAGGTAACCGGTTTGGCCTAGTGGTAGAGTCACGGACTCCGGATTGGAATCCCTAGGTTCGAATCCTACTTCACCTCAACCTGCTTAATGACATACTTATTTACGAATAATTTAAAGCTGCCTCGAAATAGAAATATGTTTGTAGGTAAGATTTAATTATATGACATTTTATGATACGAAAAAATTAAACGTTTAATATTTTATATTTAAAAATTACTAAAAATCAAAAGATTTTTCAGTACCTACATAACTACCCTTATATGTACAATTGAGTTCTTTAAAATAAATGCCACGATTTCCAACAGTTTGTGGCCCAGTATTTCAATTTTTAAAACTTTATGTCTATATATATTTATGTGATATCAATATTGCATATTTCGTCACTTTTATAGCGACTAATATATTAGTCGTTATTTAACGACTGATATCGTTATAAAAAATATCTTTAATTTGTTATGACACGCCGAACGGT
The DNA here is from genome assembly GCA_022494985.1 of Micrasema minimum. Lineage (NCBI taxonomy): Eukaryota > Metazoa > Arthropoda > Insecta > Trichoptera > Brachycentridae > Micrasema > Micrasema minimum. Next base: position 44,678 of record JAGVSP010000842.1, read on the forward strand.
TGGTATTCAAGTGGCAGATAAAATTTCAAATACTTTCGTGATTTTATGGCCTCGGTGAAGTGTTCCTTTTCAAATTAAGTCCTTATTTCATAAATTATTTATATGGACCATAAAGTTGTCGTAAAAAATGGCACACCCATATCAAAAAGAGATCATATTCATAATGTATTTATTGTGGCAGTAAGATAGCACTTCATTGATTTTCAATTATACGAATATAATTTGAAATTTATTTGATTTATGCGTTACATATTACATAGTTATATTATTAGCAACTTTTCACAGAATGGGTACTTTGCAATTTGTAGTTTAATGTTTTAAAATTTTTAGATAGTTTATTGCCACAGATATTCTTTCTCTAAAAATACATAAATATACTACCATTACTTTCCATTATCCGCACCCAATAGTGCATAGGGTATAGGGCATTGCATCGGTACACCAAGTGCAGTGTATCTTGATCATTTTATTACATGAGGTAAGTTACGCTTTGCATACGCTTCGGTACCAGTCCAAGGTATCACACATGAAATATTAAAATGAAAATCGGGCGTAAATAAATAAATATTTCATGTTGACCCCCTATGGGAATCGAGCGCGCTACCTCGTGCACGGTACCTAAATCCACTACCACTAAGCTACGAGGCGAACAAAATTATTTATTGTTAAATTATTCATAAACTTAAAATTGTTGCTTTATCCGTTTTTATGGGTAATTCAAATATTTTTATCATCATGTCTGCGGTTTGCGCGATATTAAAAAAAAAAAAAGAAGATTTTTTCTTTTAACATTGAAGTTTAGAAAAAGCACTCATTTACGAATGTAAGACCCTGTCTAAAGTGAACAAGGGGTGTTACCCGTATCCGAACACCCCCTCATTTTAGGTAAGGGTGGATTTTGGATCTTATGGCTGAGGCGGTTCTCGCCGCGGAATTTTAATACCGTAACTTTATAAAATATCTCTTCACGAAATAATGTGACCGCTTTAATCAAAAGTAACGTGTTTTAAGGGAAAAACCGCCGCCATGAGCTCACAAAGGCGGTTCATAAAGCGAGCTTTAGGTCGGGCAACTTGTTTCTCATATAATTGAGTCGTTTCTCGAGACCTAATATATTGTAGTCATAAAAATCCCTTGTATTTCCACTCTATCTTTGGTCTTGCGTAGAAGCTGCCTATATTACTGACATAAAAGAGCGCGAAAATGTGACTAAATTACGCGATTATCATATTAAATTGAAGGTTTTTTTTTCAATAAAAAATCGGAAAGTAGTATATTATATTAATAATATTAAGTTGCATTGTAAAAAATGGATTCCACAGACTGTCTAAAAATATATACCTATAAAAAATAAACATTTGAATTCTTACGATATACTGAAATATTTATATTTTGGGACTGCTTTCAAATAGTCGGAAAAAACGGTGTCAGAAAGCAGGAGTTGTGTTGAAGTGGGATTCGAACCTGAAGATTACATTCCTAAGTCCTCGGCTCTATCACTAGACCACAACCCGGTTCAAATGCAGGATGTTATTTTTTTTTTATTATTTTTTTTAACCACCTCAACAGGCCAGGAGGCCCAATTACAGAGGGGAACAACGTCACAAACACCCAGGCTATTGAGAAAAATAAACTTTTGATTTTTTTAAATTTCTCACCGGGAATAGGATCGAAACCCGGAAAAAACGTGTCCGTATCGTGAGTCCAGCGTCTTAACCATTACGCTACGGAGGCCGCCTGCATGCATTATATTTTGAATGCATTATTTATTTATTTATTTATATTTGTTTTTACGCCCATAGGGCTTTTTACATTATAATATACAAAAAAGGTAATGAGTTGATTGAAATAAACTTTATTTTAAAGCGTTCATTTTACAACGGCTTTTCGAGCTAGACGATATTTAAATTTTGTTTTGAATGACTGTTTATAAATATCAGTTATTATGACAAAATTTTATAACTTACGCACGCTCACACACAAACAAGAACAAAAATAATAATTATTGTATCTATAGTACAAACCATGTTCGATAAAGTAAGAGCTGTGGAAAAAACGACGGCGCATTTTGTTATTTTTATATGAAAAAATATTTCTATGGGAAATACTGTATCGAACATCCAAATGGCTAGCAGCGGTATTCCCAAACAGCTTTTGCATGTTTGCATCAAAACGTAAATTACGTAAGATCATAAGACAGGAATATTAATTAAGGTAATACACGTATCAAGCAAGAGTGCGAATATTTGTAAAAATGCGGTTAAAGATTTCGGCGTTGTCTTTAGTATTTATATTCAGATTATGCGAAGTAAAGGCTTCATATTTCATCCCTAACACGCTTTGCCACTTTTCCCTACTCCACGTGAACAAATATTATATACAACCTTCCTTCACACAGCACCTACCATCAGACCAGATCCAGAGGTTCAAAACAATTTTCTTACTCTCGTTAACATTGCAAACTGTAAATATAAATAGCTCCCAAGTCAGATCTACGTCCCGAAGTTCTGACGTTCGAGATACCTTGTAAAATAGGCAAACATAGAAGTAGGGTTCTTTTCACGTCAAGGTCACTACTTTAGGGGTGAAATGAGAAGATGTTTGATCTGTAGTCTGTTGTTTATTGGTCGCGTCCAGTTGAGTCGAGAGTTGTCCGATGACTAGTGGGCTAGTCATCGTCGGTGTTATGTCTGTCACTAGACGTTGGAGTGGGGGTGGCCAAGGAGAGGAATTCAAGGCTCTACCACGCTTTAATCTATATGACTGAACCCTTAACTGTTAAGGCTTCCGGAGGCATCCGTAGTATCCATATACAGCGCCATCGCAGTCAAGCGAAACGCCTTCGCCAGATGACAGTAGATACTAAAATACAAATAATAAAAATAAACGACCCTGAGATTCCAAACCCCTGCACCAGGGTTTACAGGCAACCAATAGTACGATTGTTTAATTTGGTAACACGTTGGAAATATTCAAGAGATAATAATATCATGATTATTAAAAGTGATTAAAATTCATAACCAGGCATTTTCAGCCTGTTCAAATATGTTTTACTTAACCCTTAACTAACTAGACCTCGTTTGAAAATGTCACTGCTCGTAAAATATGCAATTTTTTTACTAAAATTCTCATAAGAATATGATATTAAAATTCTCTTAAAGAATTAAGACAAAAATAAGTAAGAATGTTGCTGAAATATAAGTCAGTCGCTGTGTTGCATTGTATTATTTATGAATTCGTAATTATTTTATTATATATAAATTAAACAAATAATTAGGAAACTAGGTAATTTATACATTGATGGATGAAATAGACATATCGTCGCCGTGGGGGTGAAAAGAACGAAGCCCCATAATATAGGACATAATATTATGTCGTATTGTATGTGGGTTACAGGATATTTGACCTATACCCTGTGACCGTTTAAAAATATTAATACTGCCCAAAGTCTAGTCATTCTAAAGATTGCGTAAAAAAACGCGTTTTTTGCGTAAATAAAAATAGAATATCTACCCATATAGGATACACGGATGAAGATATACTTCGTTATTTATGTCTTTTAGCAAAGCGTATAATTTTTTTATTATTCAAAGTAAGTGGAATGGTTTTAAAATTTATGTAACTTAGTATTTATGTTACGCCGTAGATTAAGCAAGAAAATACGGAGTCGTACATAATAAATTACCAGTTTCATCAACATTTTCACTTATTCGACGTAAAAACGAATTTCATGGAAATTGCGTTAGGCCTCGGTGTTCTCCCGTACCTAATCGATCTTGGACTGAAATAACTTTGAAAGTGTGAAATATTACAATCAATTAACGTCGAAGTTTGACAAATGTCATACCTACTGTAGGAAGCTTACAGCGATCGTCGACAGATGTAGCCATAGTGCGCCCAACTTTGTTCCGGGAATTTTGGATATTTGCAAAGTTTGAAATGTTACAAGTCCGTAGTCAGGGCAACGCTTATTATTAACTGTCATACCACCGGGCAAGTTGTAACGAATAACGTAGGTACAACGTACATTGTAAACTTGTGATTTGTTGGGCAATCTTCTTTTTCCCGTAAAAAAACAAGAGATTTATTGCCATGTAAACTTGGTGATATACTACACTTTACGTTTTTATGGCCCCACATAATACGTTACGTTTCTGTCGCTGACATTCTGCTGAAATGCCTCTTTACCTTAGGATACATGCGCCCTATATAAATCAACCGTTTTTTTCTGCATACGTTCACATGTCTACCGAACACGATATTTTGGTGTCCTACTGCGGCTTATTTAACCTATCGGCTTGCTAAAAAGTATAAGCGTTATTAATGAGTTTCCTAGTTATTTATTTTAAATTATTTTAAATACCACACAGTGTAGATTCGTAGTATGAAGGGGGCTAGATCCTTAATCATGCGCTTTGAAGCTGCAAGATGGATTATTGTCTAGCCTCCTACTTAGTGAAAATCAGTTACAAAAACACTTTTATCTACTCTTTTTTTTATGCGAGTGGAGGTTGTTTTATTCTTGCTTAGTATACCTACATAATTTTGTAAAATTTTCTGACATATAAATAAAAATGTTTTATATTTCTAATCAGGGGCTAGAATTTTCCAGCCGTCTATGCGCTTGGTAGCTGCAGGACGAGTTGAAATCTAGCTTCTTTCTGTACAGCGCTCTTGAGACGATTTTTCGCCAAAACAGCGCTTTATAAATTGCCCTTATAATAAATAAATTAAATAAATAAATTATTTGAAAATGAAGTGTATGGTATAAACACTTGGTATGTTTTTGAAACCCATCAGATGTTTAAAAATATTTGGTGTTTTTTTTAAATAAGGAAATACATTATTATTATTATTAAAATATTTTCAGACACTCCAGCACATGTTTTTGGGCCAATATATGTAAAAAAAACGCACTTGCTTGAAACACAGGAATACGAGTAGTAGAAAAGCAGAATTATTAAGGCTAAAAATTTTTGTTCCATGTTAAACATCAAATTTCTCAATTCTTAAATATAGATTAAAAATACCAAAGTCTGAATAAAAATAAGAATAAAGGACATTATAGCACTACGCATTATTTTGGATAAAAGGTTTTCACGATGTAAAGTGGTAGACCAATAAACAAAAGGCTTCCATTTTAAAAGAAGAAAAATGTATGGAAACTTGATTTCAAAGGGTAAAATAGAAACCAGAATCGATTGGTAAATCAAATGGAAGTGTATTGGAATTCAGAAATATAAAAGAGAGGAATTCTCTTTTTTTGTGCGAAAAAGAGTGCTATTGATAATACTCTGAAAAGGTTTTATTATTATTTCTCGTGCGTTCTAGTGAGAGTATTCAGGACTTTATACAGACTTGTGTGATATTCACCAATGTTATAACGCAAATAAAGAATATAGTTTTATAGAAAAAATAATGTCGACATTTTATCTAGACTACCACAATGCACTTACCACCTCGAGGCTTAGAATATCAAAATAATAATTGTCCACCTCTGTGCTGCCATGAAGGAGGTCGCGAGTTCGATTCCCAATGGGGGTCAATATGAAATATTTATTTGAATGTGATTTTCACATAAAAACATTTTATATATTTATTAAAAACTTCATGTATCTACAATTACATAGCAAGAGTACAAGGGCGGGCTTATATGATACCTTGGACTGGCGCTAAGGCGTAAGACTGATCACCTTGCTCTTATTATTATTATATTATTATTATTATTATTATGGATAATTTATAAAGCGCCGTTTTCGTATAAATATACCTCAAGGGCACTTGTAACAAAATATCAAGATTCACTGCACTTGGTGTACCGATGCAGTGACCTATGCACTATTGGGTGCGATATAAGGGAAAGTAGAAGTAGTACTATATTTTTTTAATCAACCTTGTCACGATAATTTTTTGACAACATTTTGAATGTGTATGTACAAATACTCGTAGACAAATAATAGTTGGATTATACCCATGCTGCGCTAATATCCGACATTATTGATATCTCAACAGATACAGAGAACCTCTGGATATGATTTTTTTTATTATCTAGGCGTCTACAGGGCTTATTAAGTAGCTACTTGGTTGTGCTATTACGTTTTCCATTCTGCCTAGCAATTAACATCCATATCTGCCAGTAATTGCCAGAACTCGTTTATTTTAATAGTAAAATGGATGAATTCCATCTTTAGTCTAGGTACTAGTATTTGAACACACCGAAAATATTGTCCAGCCGTCCAGGTAGACCGTCAATGACAATCTTCCGGGTGTGCTCGGTGGAGCTGATGGATGTGGGACAGACGTGGGAGGAGGCGAGAGAGTTGGCCGGCGATTGGATCTCCTGTAGAGATCTAGTAAGTGATGTCCACATGCTCTACATAGGAGCAAACGAGGAGATGAAGAAGAAAATATTATTTTTAATGATTTAATTTATTGTGATAATAGTTTATTTATCACCTTGCATCTCTTTGTTACATTTACAATAAGAATATATTGTTACTTTTGAGATAGATTAACGAAACCGTAATTTCTTTTTCAATTTATTCATAAACCTTTTACAAATGAGACATCTTTTGGAAGAGATGAATTTTAGCAGGACTTTAATATATAATCTGGATTCTAATAATTTAATCATGATTACAAGAAAATATATGAGTTATGCAGAAACCAGCTGGTCATAGAAAAGTCAAACAGAGAAATTAAGTAAACTGAAAAAAAATATTGAAAATTTCAATTTTATTAATTAATTTATTTATTCTTAAAAAGTACATCCCTAATTTTTTACGTATGTCCTTATATTAACAATTATTACTTTGTACAAATGTATGGCAAAACCTTTAACATAATTATCTCACATTGATTGAAACATATTTTCTTAATTTTGACTTAAATAAAAACACATTTTTTTAAATTTTTATATCTTCTGGAATTCCTTCATACATTTTTACTGCTCGGTGCATCAGGGAAATTTGCGACTTAGCTTTTTTCCGAAATGTTAGCCTTAGTTTATTTTTATTTCTAGTTTCATGGCCATGTTCATTTTGATTCAAAAGCTTGAATGTTTTTTTGTTTATTGAGAAATAATAAATGATGATAATGGTATTTAGAAACCAATTAAAAGTGGATTTGATCAAACATTTCAGAAAATGAGTGATTTAAAAAAAAACTCTGTTTTTAGTTTTTTTTTTACATAAAAAAAATATTTCATATAATATGGTATCTTGAACTGGCGCTGAAGCGTAAGAATGATCATGTTGCCTTGAACTCGCAGCAGCTTTCAAACAAGTTTTCGCAATCGGAAAAATACAACGCTTACTGTTTCTAGTGTGAAAGATTTTTTAAAAATTTTTTATTTCTTTAAAAAATCTTATAAAACATACATGTATTATATTCCCAGGAGTTATAAAAACTCATTTTGGGACCGGTATTATTCACATTTTTATTACACAATCAAAAAGACGAATAAGAAAGACGATTCAAAATTAACACATTCAATCTTAATCCTAAACATCATATCTATCATTGAAAAACATATTTAAATACAGATCTTTAAGGGCTCTACTATGTATTGCTTTATTTATTTTTATTTCATGGGGTAGATTATTATATTGGGTTCGAGAAATGTTCATTAGGGATTTTTCACCGAATTTTGTGGATCGAAATTTTGGAATTTGGAGGTTTTTTGAATTACGTGTATTGTGACCATGAAGCTCAGAGTTAAAATTGTGTTTCAAACTTGTATGTGCTGAATGATTCAATATAGTAAGTATGGTATTTGTGATTTTATGTAATGGTATTACTTTGAATGGGAGTATTTCTGTCTGGCGATATATTTCTTTTACATGTGTATCCCAGGGTATCCCTAAAATATTTCTCAGAGCCCTGTTCTGGAGAACTTGAATTTCGGAAACCTGTTTCTTGGTAGCAAAACCCCATATACATGACAATATACATGATTGAATTGATTCTAAAGCTATGACTGATTGCTTTTATGTAATACGTGACAAAATACGCGCTATACTTGGTGAATTAATTCAGTACCTAACGCTCCATTTGGTTAGGAGAAAACAGTGTAGAGGCCTGGCTGCTTCCTGCGTAACTACGTTCAAATGTTCAATGGGATAATATTCGATATCTGGTGATTTTATGGTTTGACCTCGTAACGGGTTAACCTTTATTCGACCTCTTAACATAGGATTTAACCCAAATTCACGGTATCTCAGTTCCTTACCTAGGCTTTCAATGCCTTCTTAGAAATTCCAAATATCTCTTTGGCATTACCTTATTTGAAAATAATTAAACTAAGGCTACCACAACCTTTAATGTTCTATTATAATTCTGTCTGTGCAAAGCCTCATTTTTAATATGTACATCCTTCTTCAGAAGTATTTTGAAATGAAAAAAATTATAGCTGACTGGAGTTGAAAATTACTAAAATGCATTTGCTGAAGAGTGATAATTATAAATTTAAATTAGGCTATTTGTCTTCAGGTTGTAGAAACCCGTACGAGTAGGTGCTTGTCATGTTAAAAATGTTACCAACTTCATTTTTAATATAAAAAAATAATAACACTACCCGGTTTCGGGAGTAAAGTTCTCTCATCGACTGGTGAAAACACACTAAATTTTAAGAGTACAGAAAGATAAAATTTCAGTACTCAAGTATCTAAACACAAGTGTAACATAAATATTGATAAGTAGAAGAAACAGAAAAAACATTTTGGACGTGTGGTGATGGTACTCGTAACATACTAAGAAGGCAACTATATCCAGTGTATATTTAAAAAAAACGTTATATTTATTTTATTTCCTGTTAAGTGGTGGCAGTTTACATATTTACACTAATATATTTTTTGTAACCACCAAAATTGAATTTGTATCTTAAGAGAAAATTCTCCGTCAAATCGAATGTTTTTCTATCAAATGTAATAGACAGGTAGAATATAATCTGTATTGATCACAGCTTAATTTAGGCAGCTGGATTATTGATCTGTTAAGGCAGAAATCAGAATAATCACTAATGAGAAGGTTTGGATTTGAGAAAAACAGTTCCATTTATTAAAACATTTTTACTAAACGACGAACGCAAATTAATTGAAGCCAATTTGGAGTTATAAATTATTTATTAAGTAGGTTTTTACCCCTAGGACAGGAAATGTAGGTCAGTTTACTAATAACAGTTTGCTCATAATATTGCGCTTCCTAGGGTTAATTTCATAACACCACTCATTATTAAAATCCACCGTCTAATGACTCCAGGCCAATACGCGAAACGTGTAACGTAGATGTCTAGTGATGACGTAGATGCCTATTGATGACGTAGTTTGTGACGTAGTGGGTAACAAGACATCTCAGACACGATAGTATTTTTTAAGTATGGAATTGAAAGTCCCTTCTCTGAAATTCTTGTTCGAAAGATATACCTATAGGTAGAATAAAATATCGAAGTAAAAGGTAGCCAAAAATACAAATAAAAAATATGGAAATGCGTAACATGATATTTATAACATGATATTAAGTATGAAAGCTGTCTGAAGATCGGATATTTACTCGGTTAAAACAAAATGCCGCCTTTATAACTCCTGCATCACACCTGTTCTTCTCTATGGCTGCGAATCGTGGCACCTAACTAGGGCCCAAGACAGCAGACTTCTGAGTTTTGAGAATAGGTGTCTTAGAAGAATTGTAGGTGTGCGATGGTTTGACTTTGTAAGGAACACAGAGGTGAGGCAACGGACACAGCAACCCTTGGTATCTACTGTCATCTGGCGAAGGCGTTTCGGCTGGCTAGGCCATATACTACGTATGCCTCCCGAGAGCCTTAACCATGTTTGCCTATTGTACAAGGCATCAGGTTCTCGGCGTCCTGGTCGTCCACTGTTGACAATTTGTCGGCAGTTTGCATCAGAGCTGCGGGACGTGGACTTGACTTGGGAGAATGCACGGGAGCTGGCGGCCGATCGCTTGGCCTGGAGGCAGTTTGTGGATTCCATACGCTCCACATAGGGAGCGGATATGGTATAATGAAATGATATTTATATATTATGTACATAGTGTGATTATTCCGTTTTTAAAGTATGTAGTCCAGTAAAATGGAATATATACCTACGTTGTAAATAATATTATTTTTAATTGAGAATACAAAAAACCTAAAAATGTTGAACAAACTAATTTTCACGGCTAAGAGAAAAATAATACCTAATCGAAAAACAAACCGAATTATTAAATAAGGGTAAAATAAAAACAGAAAACAAAGTCACCACTAAGCGGATGAAAAACGGCTTTATTCGTGTTTTATTATTATTCACAGGCATAAAAAACAACTTACTTAATACACACATGACCTCTGGAAATATTATTTAATCTCCTGAGCGTGTTACCACAGGAAAAATAATTATTAACATACATTACGACGACTTGACGGGAAAAATATATAAGTCAGTTTTTAAAAATTTAGTTGAGGAGTTATTATTAAGTGGCAGAGTGTGGTCAGTAAAAAAAAATGGAAGCAAAAAGGAGGGGCGTTATGAATAAGACTCCCGATGCGAAGGGTACGGATTCGATTCCGGGGAAAAACCCAAAAAGATATGTTCCTCAAGCCTGGGTGTTGTTTCCCTGTGTTATTATTCCTGTATAAGGTGGTTTGAATTTAAAAAAAAAAGGAATGTTTATGGTTGAGGATTAAAAGCTGCTAACCTATCCACTTAATAGGCATTATCAGTTAATAAAATTAAAGACAGGGGGAAGAAAACATAATTAATCACTAGCGTAAAAAAATTAAGGCTTTCTTATAAATTATGTTTAACCAATGGTATTATTAAATGACGAAATACTATGATACGACGATTTCAAATCAATGGTTGTTGATCTAAATGCTCGTTTTATTGCAAAAAAAATCTGAAGGGGTAGGCAGAGAGGATAGAACGCCACACCACTTTGTCCTATTATATATTTTTTATTTTTTAAGCCAAATAAACAGCTTAAAACCCTAAAAAATTGACACGTGATTGTCACGTGACCTTCACGTGATTGTCACGCGACCTTCACGTGATTGTCACGTGACCTTCACGTGATTGTCACGCGACCTTCACGTGATTGTCACGTGACCTTCACGTGATTATCACGTGACCTTCACGTGATTGTCACGCGACCTTCACGCGATTGTCACGTGACCTTCACGTGATTGTCATGTGACCTTCACGTGTCAATTTTTTAGGGTGAATGTCACGTGACCTTCACGTGAATGTCACGTGACCTTCACGTGATTGTTTGTGCTATGTACAATATGTGAAAAAAAACTGCATTACTGTTAATTTGTTAAGTAAAAAACGTATATGAAATTAAGAAATTGACTGAGCATATTTCTTCCGTCCAGCTTTCATATATGAACATACTTGACTCCCAAAATTATCACGGTACATTTTTTCATTTACTCTCTCAAGGTTCTTAGGCCCAGCACGCACGCGGCTAATATTTTTATTTTGTATTTAGTTTGCACGCGACCACAATCGTACTATTTACATTCAATATGTTAGGAATAATGCGTCCTATTAAAAAGTCATTTTAATTCAACGTTTTAAAAGGGACATTAGTGCGTGTTAGGGGTATGTATTACACACTTCTGAAATGTCTAAACATTAGGTATTTTGTTCCTTTTTGGCTTAAGACCATGTACTACTCCTATTATACTTTCCCTTACGCTGCTTTTGTACACTAATTGAGGTTAGGGCAGTGAACTGGTATAAAGAGTTGAACATTATTTTGTAACACGGAGGCAACATGATCTGTCTTATACTTCAGCACCAGTCCAAGGTATCACACATGAAATATTAATATGAAAATCATACGTAAATGAATATTTTACGTTGACCCCCCCCCCGAGAATTGAATCCGCGCCCTTATGCACGAAAGGTTAATACGCTACCACTATACTACTAGGCGGACAGTTGGTTTACTAGATTTTATTTTTTCTACTTTTTATTGTAATTGATAACAACAACTGTTGGTTGTCCTATAAATATACATGTTGTAACAAAACTCAATGTACAAGCGGGAAACCAGTGAATCTACGTCATATTTGGAGTCGATTTTGCAGAATAATATTTTTTTGTTTGACACATAGTTTTCGAGAAAATTGAGAACGAAATTATAATTTTTTTCGATAAATCTTTGCAAATTGTTATCAAACATCATTTATTTAGTCACATTCATACTATCCATGAAGAAAACAAAATAAAAAAACCGCATTTTAATAAGAATTCCGGTAATTTTGCTTTTATAGGAAGAAAAAAAAAAAAAAATAAGCTCGTATTAAAAAGTCATATTACACATTCGACTCCAAATATTATGTAGATTCACCAGTTTTCGGGTTGTACTACGAGTTTTGTGACACCATGTATACAATTGAAATTTCAATTAACTCGATACTGATACTCCTATCGTCCTATCAAAGTCAGTCACGTGTTTTCAATTTTTAAAAAAAATTACCCACGAACAGGCGATGCCTTTGTGGGATTTTTGTTTATTTTTTATTATGTATTTGTGTATATCATGAGTTTTTTGTAAAAAAAAAATATTGAATAAAATTTTTCATCCATTAAGTTCCCGTTTCAACAGATTGTGTGAGGCGAATTTTTAAGGATGAGTTCAATGCCAAGAATACTTCGAACACTTTTCTTGTGTAAACTTCAGAATTATTCGGGTGACCCAATTCGCTTAGGCTTCTTGGACGCCCGTTATTCATAAGATTTAAAGTTTTACGTTAACTGTTGTATTAAGTTTTTTTTTTACGATAATATGGCTCAAACGTCTTTAAGCTTCGGGCGTTTGAGATAAAAAATTTAGATCAATACAAAAGTTTTCCATTGAGAGTGTTAGGTAACAGGATGATTTTTTTTTTTTAGAATACTTTTGAGATAAAAAAAATATAATTGGTTATCATAGTTTATACGCAAAGGTTTTTGATGTTTTAGAAAATGTATATTTATATATAAAAAAAATCCTCTTTGGTATTCCTTGTCGAAGCGTTTTAGAGGTAAAAAAAACTGTAGAATAAATAGATAACTAAAATCCCTAATTTCAAAATGTCTGCCAATAAACTGGAAATGAGGGAAAAGTCCTTATTTCGTTGTATCCATTATAAAAGATGATATAAAAATAATGGAATTTTTATAAGACTTATATTGTAAAAACATAAACTTACCATATTAAATAATTCAGCACATACAAGTTTGAAACACAATTTTAACTCTGAGCTTCATGGTCACAATACACGTAATTCAAAAAACCTCCACATTCCAAAATTTCGATCCACAAAATTCGGTAAAAAGTCCCTAATGAAACATTTCTCGATCCCAATATAATAATCTACCCCATGAAATAAAAATAAAATAAAACAATACATAGTAGAGCCCTTAAAGATCTGTATTTAAATATGTTTTTCAATGATAGATATGATGTTTAGGATTAAGAATGAATGTGTTAAATTTTGAATCGTCTTTCTTATTCGTCTTTTTGATTGTGCAATATGTAATTTAAAATGTGAATAATACCGGTCCCAAAATGAGTTTTTTATAACTCCTGGGAATATAATACATGTGTGTTTTATAAGATTTTTTTAAAGAAATAAAAAAAATAAAAAAATAAAATAATATATAATATTTGCATAGAGTAATCATTACACATTACACAAATCATGTATATAATTTATATAATATCATTTTAACTACAACATGCTCGATGACACATTGAAACATATGTATTTATTTAAGACTTAACCAAAAGTTTTATGAAGGCATTTAAAAGATATATGGAAAATCGATATTTTCTTTTTTCTTACTTTATTCTTCCTCTGGAAGATAAATATTGAAATCTCAGACAAATCCTCACTTGGCTTTTTGTGGGAATTTCGTAAATTAAACCTTTTCTCATATTTATTTTAGATATCTACAAATACGGGTTCCTTTCTAATTTAATTTTTTTTTATATATCTTACCACGCTTCTTTTTTTACATCTCACCAGCAGGTATTATTTATAACTTATACAATTTTATATAATATTACACTATCTATCAATTTATTATTAAAAAGTATATTTGGTTTCTATTTGTAAAAACGTACAAACAAAAATGGATTTATACAGCATGCTTATAACCATCTATTTATACAGTTATAGATTCAAAAGAAAGACTACAAAACTTCAAAAAATAAAGATTTTATTTACGAAGTTAACGTTTTGATAAAAAATAGAATTAAAAACAGTGCATAACGGTTATCTGTACTATTTGTTAAAAAATTCAAAGTTATTTTAAATAAAGTTCACAACTTTCACTTTTACAACTGTAATTTTTGAAAAGTTTTCCTGTGTGTTTGTTAATTAATGATCTGAATATATTAAGATAGTTATAAACAAAACAGAGTGATAAACTTTCGGACATCCTGTTTAAGCCCTCGTAGAGTAAAGTAAGCGAAGAGGATAACGCGACATAATGGTCACCCGAGTGTATCGGCATGGAAAACGGAGTCCTAAATACTAAATATAGTGAAGGTCTAAAGGGAATGTACTGTGACACATATATCGTGAAACTTTGGGACTGTGTTAGAATGCATGACGAAATATTAACGGAGATCGGAAAATTTACTGGATAACAAAGCTCAAGAGTGAAGTAATTATATAACAGGTAAAAGTACTTATTTGTACGTAAGAAATTCCACTGAAAACATGAAATATTTATTAACATGTGATTTTCGTACTAATATTTCACATGTGATACCCAGGACTGGTAGTAGGTATGTTAAAAGTTAGTTTATGCTATAAATTTTTTTATTGTCTCCTCTTGTCAACTTTTGAAATATTGAAGATAGGTTTTTGTGTTTATGACCCCATCGAACTATTCGGCAGTTTACGTCATAATTGCGAAACACAGACCTGACTTGGAAAAACGCTCAGGAACTAGAGGTCGAATGCGATTGCTTGACTTTCAGAGTCAGTTTAAAGTCTGTAATATGCTCTGCATTGGGGGCGGGTATGGAATAAATAAGATAATGAAATAGAAAACTGTATTCTGTATGCTTTGATTATTATTACATTACGCTGCCTTAGTTCTGAATGTTCAATGAACCATTTCATAAATTTTGCAGGAGACGTTTTATTTTTGTTTTTTAAGGTGGATCCTAAATGATTCGCGATTTCGAAAATTTTGATTCGTATACATTATGTCATAATATATACAAAACGAAATTACCTAAGTCGTGAATCATTAAGGATCTATATGTAAAAACAAAAATAAAGCGTCTCCTGCAGTATTTACGAAATGGTTCATTGAACATTCAAGAGCTAGGGCGGCGATTAATGTAAATTGATCAGTCTTACCCTTGAATGCCAGTCTTATCTTCAGTCTTACCTTTGAGATAAATAAATGAAACGAAGGAGATCGAGAAAGACATGACATGATGAAACGCTATTAAATAATAAAATTAGTGGTAATAATTATGCGTGCATGAGAATATTCATCTATCAATATACAATATACCATATTATAATACAATAACCGAAGTGTTCTTTATTAAGAAAATAAACATAACATTAGAAAAACAAAAATAATGCCGTCCCGATAAACCGCAATTTTGCCGTTTGTCATCAGGTATTGGTGTAATAATTTAATTTTTATATCTCTACAGAGATGAAGTGGAATTTTTTCAAATTCGGTAACATGGATATACAAAATTCCACTTCACCTCTATTGAGATATAAAAATCAAATATATACCTACTCCCGTAATGCGAATAATCCAGATTTGTGTGCAAGTATTTGAACACCTTCAAAATGTTTCATTACATCTAGTAAATATATACCTACAATCGCTATGATTATATATCTTTATTAGAATGCACAATGAGACGATTTTATATTTAATCACTCCTAAAATACATTATGCTTGAAATGCGTAATCTTTTTAAAAAAATAAGTGATAAACAATTAATTTACTAAATACATATTTATCATAATATATTTATACCTGTTTGTAACAAATGTTTAACAATTCCTGTAAGTAAGAAATTTTAACTTTGATTAGTGTGGTTGTATGTTAATATTTTAATGTGGTTAATAATTTTTAATAGAGGTTTTTCCTTCGGTTTAAGGAAAACATTTCACATTTTCAATTTATTTCGAGGTAAGGAGTAAGGGCGCTAAATGAGAAAGAAAAATTATAATAAGGGAAGTGCTCATTTTTGTTTTAGTTTTCAATTTTGCGGAACACGCCGTCCATGCAAAAACGGCTTTTAAATTCCGACTTAATAAGCTGTTCTTGAATAATTTCCATCAATCATTTTGAAGCATTACTTAAAATAAATTAGTTCTTATGAAAAATCGTTTTCTCCAGCTATAAAGATGTCAAAATTAATTTACAGTTATCTTAAAAACTTGAGATTTCAAATCCCGGGCTCTAAAGCTACATTAAACGGGTTGATTAAACTAGTACCTAATAATTTACATATTTATTTATAGTCCCTTTTACATAAAATGATAAATGAAAATGCATTTATACTACTTGGATAAATTCTGCCCAAAGATTCTGAACTATTCAGTTATGTAAGTATCTCGTCCAGAAATTTAATTTAATAATTTTTGATAGTGATAATAGATAATATTATTTAAGCACGTAAGAGTTTATTTCATTTGACTACTTTCACAGTTATTTTTGGTTTTAGTGTTAATATTCAAATCCATCTATACACAACCTTATTTCAGTTTTCTTGCAATTTATTCCAATTAGTTAAAACTAAAAAATCAGGCAATGCATCCAGTTTTTCCGGAAGTATCAAATGCTCCAAAACAAAAAATGAACACTTTGATAAGTTATTTTAAAAATCTAAGAATATTACTAACTCACTACCTAACATCATGCCGTTTTCTGGAAAGGGTAAGCAGAGACGATAGAATGTCACATCCTCTGTCCTGGCACACTTTCCTTGTTTCCTACGCATTCATACATCTTTCCATGCACGCACGCCTATTATTCCGTGAACATTGTATAACAAAAACCCATAAATAAATTATGTTTCTTCCTGTAGTTAGTTTTTACAACTTGAATAACATTGCAAAGCGCACAAAAAAGTAGCACAAAAGCTTCAATGTGCTTAGAAATTTATATACGCTCTAAATTTGGGCCAAGTAATTTTGCGGTGATATCGCCAAAATATATTTCTCGGCAAAAATGTCACATAAAGTTGGTGGAGGACCCGTGAACTTCCGTTTACCTGAGCAATATTATTCTCTAAATCAATATTCCGTGAGCCAGCTATTTGGACAGAATTTTACTAACTTAAGGGGATGTAGTATAAAACTTAAAGTTGTTTGAATGAGGTGTAAGGCTTATATTCAACACAGTTAATGAATATAACTCGGTCATTTGGTTTCCTTATTACAGGGATCATTTGGTTTCCTTATCACGTAAAAAACATTGAAAGAGTCCAACATAAATTTTTGCTCTTTATAAATTTTAAATTAAATATTCCCATTGTTAACATAAATAATAACTTTTTAAATAACTTTTTGAACATACAAACACTAGAAAATAGAAGAATATTAAATGATTTGCTCTTTCTGTTCAAAGTATTGAAATCTATGATTTTACTGTAGCCAATCATCGACCAATTACAGTGCTAACTCACCGATACGAAGAATGCACGCACTGGCTAACAAGTATACTAACAATATTGATTTTTTCAACACAAATCTAGTGCATTTTAGGGAACAGTGTCTGGATGCCATCTCTAGCGGTAATGAATAGCTACCTACTGTGTAATCATTTAAAAATGTCTATGTAAAAAAAGCCCTATGGGCGTAAAAACAATAAAATAAATAAACAAATAGTTGCCGGAAGTTAATTCATGAACGTTTTCATACAATACTTCACCTAGAAAATTCATGCTGAAACCGTTGCAGTTCAAGATTCCTAGGCTGAAAATTATAGACGTAAAATAATTGTTAGTATACTAGGACCTTAATTTAATATGTAGACTAAATAATAATAGTCTACCCATGTCATTGATTTTGATTGTTTATAAGTCTACAGTCTACACTCAGCTTAGATTTACTCATATTCCACAAATATGACTGCAGTATTAGAATCTATTGCAAAAAACTCTTCTGCATTAAATTAGAAATGGACAAATTTTATGAAAAGTAAAGTTTAAAAACGTGATTAGAAGAGAAATAATAAAATATTGGCATTATCATATTGAGATAATGTATGATAATAGCCTCGCTAGTTCTATGATGCATCTCTGTTTTATCTTGGCGGGGAATTTTTGAATTGCATTTTTGACTTATCGAACCAGCTGTCATAGAATAAAATATTTCAATAAAATCAAAACTCGTTTTGTATTTCTTATAATTGTATTTTTTTATGTGAACCTTAGAAGCTTGCATCCACTACCTAAAAGTTTAGAATTAAATGGTATTGACTAATACTACTAATGTCTTCTACTTTCCCTTATCCGCACTCAATGGTGCATAGGGCACTGAATTTATTATAAATGAACAGTACATATATCTTTAATGGACTTTCTAACCAATACTTGATTGATGCTGTGTATAATGCGTTGATAATGTAAAAAAGACAAATTAGAAAAGTTTTGGGTCACTTGAAGAAGCCGAAAACTTTTGAATTTAGGTCTATCCCCTTAAGCAAGTTTCTTATTTGGCTTTGTACAGCCTTCGAGCGAGCGAAATTATATATAAAGAAGTTTTATTACCTAGATAAAAGCCTTATTTCCTGAAACGTAATGCTACAAACTATTACCAGACGATAATCCAAATCTGCTGGATAAAAAATTCCGTGCGCTGTGAGCATAACAATTTATTTTTGTTTTTATTTCATAACCAAGTCTTGAATCGATAAGTTTTATTTGCGTAATGTCTCTTTCTTTTGAAGATAAAGATCAAGTTGAGCGTTTGTTTGAACCAATGACAGTTCGATTATTCATTTAACCCGTCTCATTTTCATTTATTTATATTCTGATTTAGAGCTGTCACGCACGCTCGAATTATTCTCATTTCACGTGGATACTAGGAATATCACGTGACGGATCAAATTCAGTTTTGGTAACTTAAAAATATAAATAATCAAACAAGGTAGGGTGATCTGCCTACCAGTAGATATCACACATGAAATATTTATATGAAAATCACATATTAATATGTTAATACTCTACGTGAATCGATTCCGCGACCACATGCACGGTAGCCAAATGCGCGACCACTGTGCTACAAGGCGGACAGCCGTATGCAGAGATGTATGTAAGTACATTTTATTGTAAACCTAAAAATAATCGCAAATTTAGAAAAAGAGAAATAAGGTTTTTATCAACTTAAAGATTGTGTTTGCGGCAAATTTTTTAACCGTTATAATATTTTATTTTTTTTTATTAGAAATAATTTTTCGACGTTAATAATAGATGTATCTTTAATATAAAATCATTATTTTTAAGTAAATCAAAATTAGGCCCAACAATTTTTTACTTATGATGTTATTAACTTGTCGATTTGTAAGCCGACCCACGGGACGAGGAACTGACCCGCTAATAGACGCAATGAATCTGAAGATAAAAGCGTGCAATATTTAAAACAAAATGCCGCCTTCGTAACACCTGCATCACACCTGTCCTCCCCGATAGCTGCAAATCATGGCATCTAACCAGGGCCCAAAATAGCAGACTCTTGAGTTTTGAGAATAGGTGGCTTAGAGGAATATTAGTTGCGCGGTGGTTTGACATTGTACGGAACATAGAGGTGAGGCAACGGAATAATCTTGGTATCTTCTGTCATTCGGCGAAGGCGTTTCGGCTGGCTAAGCCATATACTATGTAAGCCTGCTGAGAGCCGTAACCATGCTTGCCTATTTTACAAGGCATCAGGTTCTCGGCGTCCTGGATGTCCACTATTCACAATCCGTCGGCAGTATGCGTCAGAACTGCGGGACGTGGACCTAATTTGGGAAGATGCACGGGAACTGGCAGCCGATCGCTTGGCTTGGAGGTAGTTTGTGAAATCTAAATGCTCCATGGTATGGTATGAAGATGATGATGAAATCTTTTACTTTCTATGCAATATTATGATATTTGCACATACTTCAATTTGTAAATACTATTTTTAATAAAACCTAAGCGGCTTGTGCTTGAAAATAGGAATCAAGTCGTGGGGGAGTGGGGGTTCGAACCGGGGATCTCTAGACTTAGAGACGGCGACGCTTACCACTGAGCCACCACCCGTTCAAATCAATAAATATATTATACAAAGTGAAGTAAGTGATTGACGTATTGAAATGATTACATCACCACTCCATTGTAAGTGCGTAAGAGCTCTAAAAGTTGTAGCGTAGTTTTCTTATACTGTTTACACTTATATGTTATATTCGAGGGAGGCTTTTTCCTTATTACTACTTTTCTCATTTCCTCTATATTCTTCCATTATAGCCGAGGGCTGGTTGGATGTTCTAACCGAGTTTGATATAGAAGGAAACAAGGGTTGGCTTTGAATAAATCCGGCGAAACCAAACGACTAAGTCGGGATTAAGACTTTCGTCGTACGAAAAGCGATTGAACGAATCAGCGGATTTATCACGAGAGTATTGATTGTTAACTTTACTTGACGAGTAGAAAGACTTATTAAGGCTGAAACACTCCACTACTAGACGAAACTGAGTTAAATGGGAGTATATTAATTGTGTTGCTGTTGATAACATAGTAATCAAGAAGCTTTTTTACTGATGAAGAATAGAAAAATACGAATAAGTACATACATGAGTAATCCAATCTAACGTTACCACCTCCCATATAATTTATTTAAGATAATTAAAGCTAAATGATATCTAAGTTAATACTTAAAACATTCTTTTGACACTGATTTATTTCTGACTAGGGTGTAAAACTGCAGGCTAATGAAGTATCTGAAGAATTAGTGGTGTGCGGTAGTTAGACTTTAAACATTCATGTATAAATATGCAGAAATAATGCAGAAATGATATTTAAAATGGCTCTCTATAGTACAAAAGTTTATAACAGTAGATAAAATAATACGTGATTTTCATAGTCACGAACTATCAAGATTAACATTCCACTAGTGACAAAGTGTCGCAGCCGTCTAGATGTAAGTAAAGTGCATCCGCATTGCATTGTTGCTTCCCAAATTAATTGGCTGCCAAAGTTTGGCCGACTTCTCAGTTCCCGATTACTTCCTGCGGGAGTATCGGAAGGAGCAGGTGTACGTGAACAAGTAGTCTGGAAGCTCAAGGAGAGTATCTGCTCTCAAACTTTGGCGAGCTTTACATAAGCTCTAAGTTTTGTTATGAATAATGGAGATCGACTCTGTGAGAAAAATGACGAAATTTTTATATAAAAATTAAAAAACGTGCGAATAATAATAGATGACTGATCATATTGCCTACTTGTAATAAATTTTTTAATTTTTAAAATTATTATATTTATTTAGTACCTACTATATAATTTACATAGACTTATATTATTTTCATGTACATTTCACTTAATTTTTTTTTCCAACTATTCTTATCCTAACATTGTACATTTTTCAATTTAGCTTTAATATAATACACTAATATTTTTCACACATATATTTTTTACATTTAATCTTAAATAAATTAACATTTTGTTCATTTCTTATATCATCTTGAATCTCCTCATACATTTTAATGCCCCTATACGTCAGACAATTCTGTGACATGGTTTTTCTTTTAGGATACAATGCTCATGGTATGCAGTATCCTATGCGCTATTAGGCGCAAATAAGGAAAAGCATTAGTAGAAGTGAGTAATTTAATAATTATTTTTACAGTTATACGTGACGTATCATTATTTGTTACCATTTTTCACATGCTTTTTTATACAGAATAAAATAATACTACGTAAATTTCTGGTGGCTGATCGTTTATCTTGGAAGTGGTCTGTGGAATCGATAAATATGTGTTCCACATAGAGAACGGATATGGAGATGACGATTATGATAAACTACCTAATAATCATGCTATTTTCTTCGAACTTGATCTTGTCTTGGTGCACTTATGTTGATTCCTCCAAATACATAGTATAATATATTTTCTTGCACGCACGCCTATAATTACATCATCTAATTTTTTTCCTGTTTTTGATGTCACATTTTTAAATAACTTAACCCACATATCAAACGTTTTGTAGCGATGCAATTTTGACCTTTTCTGATGGTATTTAACTACAAAAAGTTGCGTCTCAAAAAAAAAATTTGGCTCAGAAGTTTAAACCTCATACAGTTTGCAATAAATTTCAAGTCCCGCTAGCATTAAAAATCTTCTCAAGTAATTTAATAGGGCTATTAACAAGTATGAGTAAGACAAATAGATCTATGGCTACGCGGCTACTAGAAACATTAAGTAGTTATAATATAAACAGTATATATTATGTAGCAGTAGAACTTGAGCGGGTAGAATGGATTCTAGTGAAGATTATTACAAACCCTGGGAGATTTCCAAACAATTAATTTTAATGGCTAAATGCGACGATGTAAACCCGATCATTTAACCCCTAACAGTTCCGTAAGCACCTATATTATAATATTATGCGTAACGATAAACCAATAAAATTACTTAGGATTTGAAATAAAGCTCTGATTTTGTGGGTATTGGCGTTTTTAATTGTTATTTCATTAACAAGTAGGACCACATGGTCGGTTTTAAAGTATTTTGTTTAAAAATGACGTCAATACTAATATAAATTGTAATATCTAAGATTATTGGAAAATAACTAGTCATAAGTTTTCTCTTTTGACATAAAAAACCTAAAAACGCAAAAAAAATTCTAAGGGTTAAACGCACTTTATACGGGACAGAAAACTGCACAGTTTCTTGTTCGGAAAATTGTAGTCTGTCAAAAGACATGCTAAATATGTATATTTTTTAAGCGTTATCGTATGTGTAAAGCTGTATGTGTATAGCCACGCCGCGTGTCGAACGCGTGGGTTTGGAATCGATTTCATACATTTAGTATGAAAATGATTATATAAGACATGTCCCGCGTGTCGCCGACCGATCGACCGATCGGCCTGGGATCGGTGGTGGGGGAAGCGTGGCGACACGCGGCGTGGCTTAATGTGTACTCAGGAAATTGTTAACATAGCTTATAATGTAAATAAATTATTTGTTTTTTATGTTTTTAAAAGCATTCAATATATCAATATCTAGTTAAACGTTTACATAAAAATATTTAGGTCAGCCTAACATCACGCCGACTATTCAATATTCCATAAAATTTTTGCTTTATACGGGACAGTTTGCAGACTGCACAAGAAACTGTACCGTATAAAGCGGGCTTAATGATAGGTTAAGTATTATGTAAGTTATTATTCTTTCTATAAATTAATGAAAAACATAGTAATGCTATCAATGTCTAAATTTTTTATAATTTTCTAACAGTTGTAATTAAAAGTACTTTATTTCTGCTGCTTAAATAGTTCTTAACTAAACAACATTTTGAGTGGGTCCAAATACTTGCAGACAAAAACTGGATTACACCCATTACAGGCTAATAATTACAATTTGATATCTCAACAGAGACGAGAAGTTTAGCAATTATCTCAATGGATGGCAGAGTGTTCACATGTGAAGCGTTGCGCCATTCACTGTATATATACAAGTTCTGATAATTGGCAGATATGGATGTCAAATACTAGGTGAAATGGGGAATATTGTAATACATCAAGTGGCCACTTAACCCAGCCAATGACAGGTCATAAGCCCTGTAAACGCCTAGATATCCATATTCCCTTCCAAACTTCTCGTCTTTATTAAGATGTCAAATTGTAGTTCTTAACTAAGTTAATTCAGCCAGATAAGACAAATGCAATGTGTTTTTTTTGCAATTTTTACAAAAACATTTCATTAGTTTTTATCTTTAAAATACCTAGAACTTTTGGTAGCTAACATCAAAAAGCTCCTGACCATTTTGCAGGGCTGTATTCAGGTTGGAGAGAAATTATGAGAACTGTATTTCGCAAAGTTAGAGTTATAAATTGTCAGATGCTTTTAGCTGTAAAGGTGTTTACGTGTAATTAAGGATCTGGCTCATTGTCCTGGGATGGGAAAGGATGCTATTAATTACATCTTTTGTTCAACACAGTGAGCTTTATAATAATTACAGAGTTTTTACTCTGTGGAGTTATCAATGAAAGCGAGGAAAGATGGTGGATATGTTGAACCATCATTTAAAAGGAAAATAACATGAATTTATGTACAGCATAATAATATAAGGAGAAAAATAATTTGCGGCATTAATTAAATATAAAAGGCACAGTAATAAAATAACTTATGCAGAATTTGTCATAAAATAATTTTTTAAGATCGACTATAGATAATTCGTTCGGCTAATAATGAGATTGATGCCCAATTACCTAAATTACTTACGGTTCCTTTTATTATTACTTACCGTAATAAGAAAGTAAGTAATTTATTTCAAAATAAACCGCAACACCTTTTTAAACAAAAACAAATACAATATAAGATATTATGCTTCGACGTTCTATCATTATAAATACTATTTTTCACTTTTTTCCATAGATAAATTACAAACTTACTACCAACATCCCGTGACATTATTAATTGGGGGACAAGTACCGCGTAACGTCACATATTTGTTTTCTCCAAATAGTTGTATTTTGCGTATTGGTAACACTCTTAAATTACCTATTCGCGAGCGAGCAAAAAAAATTGTCGCGACAACTAATGGTTGTTTCTATTCCGTTATCAATCCTTGGACAGGCCGGAGGGCCTTTTCTTATTAAAAGGGAACAGCAACATATTTTCCACGACGTAAAAAATCATTCCATCTCTCGATAGCCTGGAATTCAGCTGTAAGTAAACTACTAATTAAATTATAAATACATATTGGAAATACCGTCTATGACTAACTGATACTCTATCTCCCATTATTGTAGGGGCTATTCCCTACCTATTCTTATATTATTCCACTATATATTTTTTTTACCACCATTCATTTATTTAAATCCATCACCTATTACTCTTTATGGGAATATGATTATTGATTCACGTGCGCTAGAATTTGACTTAAGATACCGCCTAAATTAAATTTATCGACACGGTGTATCGTGGAAAGTCGCATGCCATCTACTTCTCAAATTGACTACTTATCAGCATCTCTCAAATCTCTTTGAAAAATCAAAATAATTCAGATCAAATTCTTGAAATAATTTTTCCCATGTAATTTGTAAAAGGATCCAAGAATATTAGAAGGAATAAGAAAACGATATCACAATTAAAATGCAAAGAACTTGCATTTTTTTTTAATAATGCAAAGAATCGCTGCGTACGTAAACTACAACCCGCCATAATCAATTTCCGGCCGAGAAGCTTTTGGCCCAAAATTTGACATTTGCGCGGGAAAGCTATTGCAAGTTCCTGAAACATTTGCCAAGGAAGTAATGTATGAACTCCGCGAGGCTTTTGAAACTTTTATGCATACGAATTGCTCCATTGCTCCATTTCGCATTAGTAATGATATCATTATTCGTTTCCACTAGATGAAGTGCAATTTTACAAAGGTCGTAAATATATTATTCATTCGGAAGAAGAAGTTCAAGGGAAGGTTTTCATTCCGCATTAACAAAAATCTCACAAAAAAGGCATTGATCGCAGTATTTATTGTTGCCAAAAGATGGCTTGAGTTCGGTATGGGTATATATAAACACGAATTTAATTTTTCTTTGTTACTTTACCCATTGTTCTGTAATTCATAGCGATTAGAAAAAAAATCAAGCTATGCTCTAGATAATCTAGATAGTAGATATGGCTACGCGTTTGAATTCAAATTTCGTAAAACTTTCGCCATTATGACAATCCTTTTTAATATTTCTGAAAATAAGAACCAATGATACGAGATATAATTTACGATTTAGGTATTTAACTCTTATTCTCTCTCTTCTTATTATGGCACTGCATTGATAATCAAGGCGTAGAAGTTACTCCTGAAAATAATTTATTACATATTCAATGGCGGGTTGATCAGTAACAGTCTAATATAATAGCATTTATATTGAAATGAGAAAAGCCACATAGAAATACATGACCCGCATGCAAATTAACATCATCATTTCATATCCGCTCCGTATTTGGAGCAAACTATTGATTCTAAAAACTACAATCGGCTGCAGGTTTCTGTGCATCTAGCCAAGTCAAGTTCGCGGCTCATAGTTCTGACGTAAACTGTCGACAGTGGACGCCGAGAATACCGGGAACAAATTAACAAGGCGAATGATAATCTTCATAATTGAATACAATAATATGTTGGAAGAAACGGCAGGAAATAAAAGCTAACAATAAAAGCTATTTTAGGCCACGTAAATATCTTAACGTAAACCTAAGTAAATCATGGATATTAATTATATTTTCTTCAATTGTTTTCTAAATTATTACAAATGTATATTTAACAATCCGACCCCCATAAACCCTTCCATTACATTTATTACACTTCCGGTAGCCATTTTCTGGAGTAATCTTTTACTAATGTAGGCATAATTTATTCAACCCTTTTAAGGTTTTAAACCTCAAAGGTACATTATTTATTATAACTTTCAGCCGGACTCTTAGAAATACCCACAATTTTAAACTAGTTTTAGCTCTCAGAAATATTACGCATATGATTCATGGCGTATGCAAAATATATTAAGGTATATTTTAGGTGGCATTAAATTTTATGCTGCATAATTAGTAATTTGTATATAATATTTATTTTTAATGTGAATCTCGATCATTTCACACCATACCCACTTCACTGATTCGCACTTTATACGAGATAGAAAACTGTACAGTTTTTTTGTTCAGAAAACTGTACAGTCTGTCAAAAGACACGCTTAATATTCGTATTGTATGTATGTTTGCGCACAGGACATTGTATAGGTATATAGCTTATAATGTAAAGATGGTATTTGTTTTTTACGTTTTTAAAAACATACAGTAAACGAAACGCTTACATTAAAAAAAACCTTAATTGTCAGGTCAGCCAAACACCGCCTCGGCAATCCAATTTTCTATACAGTTTTAGTTTTATATGGGACAGCTTGCAAACTGCATAAGAAACTGTACTGTTTCCTGTCCTGTGGGTTTAACTCGCTTAAGGCCCAAAACACACGGTGAAACGCAAAAATGACGAAACTGCAACTCTAAGTTACTTTTGAGTTTATGTCATAAAGTCCTATAGGAAACCCCACGACCCAACTAGTTTGAAACCCGTTTTAAACGCATAGATGGGTTTCAAACAAGTTTTGTCGTGGTGGTTTCCTATATATATAGGTGGTGGACTATATGACATAAACTCAAAAGAAACTTCGAGTTGCAGTTTCGTCATTTTTGCGTTTCAACCGCCACATTTCCGTCTAGGAAATGTGATTCTATCTACTTTCTATGCGTCGAGATATAAAACTTTTTAAAAATCAGGCGTTAACCGCAATAATAATCACATTTGTGCGAATTCCCTTTTTTTTTTAGTTAGTGAAGCTTAGTATTCATTGTGAGATTTAATACATGAAGCCAAGATTGTCAATTGAACGCTTCAGCCCCAGTCCAAGTAGTCAAATTTATAAAAAAAATGTAAAAAACCACATTGCAAAAAGTATTTCATATTGACTCCGCCAGGAATCGAACCCGCGATCTAAAGCGCTAACAGCACGCGGCGGATAATGATGAAAATTCTCTTCACTTCGTGTGTCAATTCAGCGCCCTACGCTTCACTTGACGTGAAAAGAAGAAAGTAGTAGCTGTTGTATTATGTTCATTTAAAAAATATACATTAATGTATCAAAGCTGTCTGCGAAAGTAATTTCAAACCAAGATTGTAACGTTTGCATTACGTTTTACTGAATATAATACAATAGAAATTTCAAGTCTGCATCCCTTGTGCAACATGCAAGTCAATTTATATACCATGTCGGATTTCTGACAAGTGAGAATAGCGTGTTGTTATCCATATTCAGTTTGTCATTGTTATTCAATGGATGAACCAGCACTATTTTTACATTTGAGGGATGAAAAAAGAAAAAGCCGTCTCCGAAAAATGAAAATACCTGGGACAAGCCATAGAAAATTTTGGTGTTTTGAATTCTTATTCTAGATCTATAAAGATACACAAAGCTCCAAAAAAATATCACATGGTGTTTATTATTTTTAAAGGAAATACGCATGTCGCATACTGATTTTTTAACTAATATATTATGAATTCTTTATAAAAATAAAAAAAACGAGAATTTGTTAATTTTGAATTTTTTTAATTTTTTTCGAGATAAATCTGGTTGCTAATCAAAGCATCAACAGCTAGGTTTATGTTTTGGCAGTCTCATTTACATAATAGTGTAGGTATATCCCAATTTATTTGTCATTTAAGAAACCATGCATGTTTGGTTGGTTGAACATATTTCAATTAATTGTAAACAGTTTTTCAACGTTATTGCAGCTATCATACATAGTTTTCCACCCATCATGTTGAAATTAGATCAGAATGTAAGGCTGAGATAAGCATTATCGATGAAATTAAGAAAGGTCTTTTACGATGGTTCGGTCATGTAGAGCGAATGTATGATGAAAGAACGGCTTAAAAAAATACATGATGCGACGGTGCCTGGATGTAGAAGTCGAGGAAGGCCGAGAAAGACATGGCATGATGAAGTTAAACAAGTGCTTGAAAGTGGGCATGTAAAAAGTCGGAATAATCGACGTGCGTGCATGAGAAGATCTATGAATGGGGAGGAAGCAAGAGAAGTATGCCAGGACAGAGTGGTGTGGCGCTCTATCCTCTCTGCCTACTCCTTCGGGGGGAAACGGCGTGATGGTTAGTTAGTTTTTGTTAGTAAACAGTATTTTTTAACAAAACCTAAACGGGGTGTTTTTGAAAGTAGGAATAAATTGCTGCAGTAGGGTTTCACTCAAGGTGTACAGACTTAAGTTCCTGTCTACCTCTGGGTCATGGCGTAACTTATTTACTCGCATTTAAAATAAAAAAATGATCTAGAGAAAGAAAAAAATAAAGGTTTTGTAGAATTTTTATTTTATTTTTTTATTCTGCACTTTGGTGATTGAAGATTGCTTTTGGTTCTGCACCCCTCATTTCTCTCATTTATATGTACGAAGGCTTTTCAGTCTTCCATGTTTACCTTTTGCATTCATATTTTCTATCCAAGTCACGGAAAAACCGATCAAATCACTCACAGTAAAACCAGACGTTGATATGAAAAGACAAAGCTTGAAGCTTTAATAAACGTATTGCCTAGGCGTGGGCTATTTCAATTGAAAACTAATACTAAAAACCCTCATAGAATCCGCTTTTGAGATTTTTAGAATATTTGTATGGTATCTCGTGAAATATTTTTTGAAGATTTTTACATAGTAACAATAAAATAGTTGAGTTTTAATTTGTGGAAAACAATTAAATTCTCACTTTTACGATTTTGCAATTAATTTTCCAATTTTGCATTCCGAGGTTTTTCCTACAGAGTGATTTCATTTCCGATTCCGAGAAATTAATGAATTGCTTTAATTCTTATATGAAAATTCCTGTTGTCATTTTGAACTGTAAAAATCAACGTTTATTTAAGCATTATTGAAAAAAAATTTTTTGAATAACTTTGGATCCAACGTAGTGCCTATGATTCAATGAAAAGCTTTTTGAACGAATTTGTTATTTAAATAAAA
Source organism: Micrasema minimum (assembly GCA_022494985.1). Lineage (NCBI taxonomy): Eukaryota > Metazoa > Arthropoda > Insecta > Trichoptera > Brachycentridae > Micrasema > Micrasema minimum. Next base: position 74,419 of record JAGVSP010000842.1, read on the forward strand.
TATATCGCAAAAATTATCAAGTACCTAATTATCGTATTAAATTTAATTGCGTCGACAATTTCTGAAATAAACGATGGTAAAAAGGAAAAAGTGACTAGCGACATAATTTGTCCAAAGGAAATTCATACTAAGTGAGCTTATAATATGATGTCGCTAGGTATCATTTTACATTGCAGATATTTTGTCTTTTAGTCACCTTTTCACACAAAGTAATTAATGTTGGTACTTTTACAACCTACTTATTTTTTTGTTATATTTTTTTACAGAAAAAAATGTTAATAAATGAATTGCCTTATGAAACCTTAAAAACTTGGCATGAAGGACCAATAATACATATAAAAAGACTTTACCTAGAAACCTATTTACAATAATTTTACAAGTATTCTTGATTAAACAGTAAGTACCTACATATATATATACCTTTATATAAATGAAATTAATAATGAATTTTCTTGATGTCTTATGCTCGAAATAATCTAATTATATTACTAAGATGAAAAGCGAATAATAAAAGAAGCAAAATACCTCCTTAATATTATTTTGTAAATTGGATGGTATAAATTATTTACAGTAAAGCAAGATCGTAATTTCTGAGAAAACGTTTTTAGCCAAATCATGACGCGACACTTTTATATTTTTCACTTTTATATTCAAACAAAGCAGCAATGTATTATTCAATAAACATTACCCTAATATTTGGGTAATGAGGCCAGGGAGCCAAAAAAGGGCTGTCGATAAAATTTCCAAGGAATCCCGACCCTAAAAAGGTATTATTTTAAATGAGTGAATAAATGAATACTCCATCCTTATGAAACGAAGATAATATTGACCGGAAACGGGTATTGGACACTTTTTCTCTCCACGAGAAAATATTTTCTTGCCGAATTAAAAAGGAAATACTTTAAGACGAATTTTCTTTTGAAAGTATTCGACAAAAAGTCTAACGGCATGAAGTGATTGATCTGTGTATTGGTTACTGATGATAAAATGCTTTATCCAGACAAATTAACGTAAGTATTTAAATAACGATGGAAAAATTGCAAAAACTGGAAACTACTTAAGTAGGGAAAAAAGTAAGTATTTGACTGTAAGTCTTTACAGTGATAAATAAATATTGTTTTTCACTTCTGTTATCCGGGGCTACTGTTAGAAATGTGAGCACATATTTTACATGTGCCTTTTTTTTTATGCTGGATAAATAAATAATAGTAAATAGATCAAATTCGTCGGCAGTTTGCGTCAGAGCTGCGGGACGTGGACTTGACAGAGGGGAACAACGTCACAAACACGTTTGAGAAAAAAACACTTTTTATCTCTGCAATATCAACGCATAGATGGAGCTAGTTTTTCAATTCGTAACATATATACAAAATAAAAAATATTTCCTGGTGTGGATATTCGCTAATAAGCGGATTGGAATGTTGTAGTACGTAAAGTAGCCACTTTACCTAGCCAATGACAGGGCCCTGTAAACGCTCGAATATGTATGTTCCTGAATTTGAAAAAAAAACTGCTTCTTCTCTGTAGGCATATAAAATGAAATATATACCTGCTTATATTTTATTATTTTCCATCAAATTCCTGCTTAATTAGAACGTCACCTTTATTTTGACGCTTAGTCGTAGGCAAGGTAGTTGTAAATATAGTTTATATGTCACTAATGAGGTTCGGGGATACGATGCTACCTCCGTCACCGCACCCAGCACGGACATGTGAATTATTTAAATTAATTATAGACAATGTTTATCCGCGCGTGTAATACCACCGCGCGGCGCATGTTTGCGGGAGATTCGGAACATTTCGCGTATGAGTGCATGCAAATAATTACCAAATAATAATGATGGATAAGACTAACAAATGATCCGCCTCGTTAAATATTCATCTGTTTATTGATCCGAACAAACAAACGTTTTAAAAAGTCTGCAGGAGTCATGGAAATTATTTATATATTTACTCGTGTGTTAATTTCTACAATATGTCGAAATTAGAGCAGAGTGCAAGGCTGAGATAAGCATTATCGATGAAATTAAGAAAGGTCTTTTACGACGGTTCGGTCATGTGGAGCGAATGAATGATGAAAGAACGGCTAAAAAAATTTATGATGCGACTGTGCCTGGAGGTAGAAATCGAGGAAGGCCGAGAAAGACTTGGCATGATCAAGTAAAACAAGTGCTTGAAAGTGGGCATGTAAGAAGTCGGAATAATCGACATGCGTGCATGATAAGATGTATGAATGTGTAGAAAGCAAGAGAAGTGTGCAAGGACAGAGTGGTGTGGCGTTCTATCCTCTCTGACTACCCCATCGGGGAAATGGCGTGATGGTTAGTTAGTTAGTTAGTTAGTCTACAATATAACGTATTAATGAAAATTACCCGAGTATATATATCATTCAAAATAGGGTTTATACCTAACCAGGGCCCAAGATAGCAGACTTCTAAGATTTGAGAATAGGTGTTTTAGAAGAATTTTAGGTGTGCGGTGGTTTGACTTTGTAAGGAACACAGAGGTGAGGCAACGGACAAAGCAACCCTTGGTATCTACTGTCATCCGGCGAAGGCGTTTCGGATGGCTAGGCCATATACTACGTATGCCTCCTGAGAGCCTCAACCATGCTTGCCTATTTTACAAGGCATCAGTCTCTCGGCGTCCACTGTTGACTATTCGTCGGCAGTTTGCGTCAGAGCTGCGGGACGTGGACCTGACCTGGGAGGATGAACAGGAACTGGCGGCCGATCGCTTGGCTTGAGGCAGTCTGTGGAATCCATATGCTCCCATATAGGAACGAATATGGTATGATGATGAAGATAAAGAAAATTTTTGGTTTTTTTCGGCTGATTTTTAATTTTTGATCTCCCCGGCCAAATATACATTTATAAAGGACATGAAAAATTATGTCTAATCCATGTTTTAATTTGTACTCGACTCATGTTTGCTTAAACTTAAAGATTTAAAAAAATCAATGTTTCAATGTCCTATGTGAAGGAATAGAGGTTAATTTTTCCAAGCGTCATGACCTGCAGCAGCGAATGCGCGATCTCTGAACATAGCGATAGAGTATTCCGTTGAAGGTATTGCTTGTATTTACATACTTATCAATCTGACGTGCACTCATTTATTATCTTAGAGATGCATAGGTATTAGGTATAGTTTTGTAAGAAATTTTTGGCATACCTACCATGTAAAATTTATTATAAATTATACATAATATGTACATTATAAGATCGAAAAGTCCACCTACAATAGATAGTTGTAAACACTTATACTTTTTAATGTCAGAAATTGTACGTACATAACATTCACATTTGAACGGGTGGTGGCCCAGTGGGTGGCGTCGCGGTCTCTGAGTCCAGAGATCGTCGGTTCGAATCCCCACTTCGACACGAGTCGATTCCTATTTTTAAGCACAAGCCGCTTAGGCTTTATTGAAAATAGTATTTACAAATTCAAATATGTGCAAATATCATAAGATTGCATAGATTTCTTTTAAATATTAAAAAATAATAATAACAAAAATACATATTTGAACAAAGAATGCTATGTAATGATATATAACGCACTCTCTTTATTTATTTAAAGAATGTCACGTAATTCACCCATCACGAAAAAAATGGGTTTGATTGCTAAAAAATAACAATTATGTATTTTTTATACAACTTGTGTTTCTGATTAAATACAATTAAATTTAAAAACGTTTTTATTTAAAGAGTAGTATCTTTTATTAAAATATCATCGTGTATTTCATAAACATGAATAAGTTTTCCATTTTTTTAAATCCACTGGCAAAAAAACCTACTCATTTAAAACCGATTACGCTTCGCCCACGTCAAAATTAATATTTTCTTGGGTAAGTAGAAAATTTCATTAAAGATTTGAAGACGAACCAAATTTACAAAAGACCTTACAGGATTAAAGCAAATCTTGCGGTAAACCTTATTCATTCAAATCATAGAAGGACGAATTCTAAAGACGGAGGAAAGATGACCACAGCTCTGAAATTTATTATCTTTTATCTTCCGTTCATAATTCAATCTTCAAATAATCCATTCACCAAAAAATTTCAAAGAAAGATTCGCAATTATTTAAATATATAAAAAATGAAAATTTAAAAAAATATCTCTTTCACTTACCACATTTTTTTTAAATCACGGCGTTTCCTTTAAGTTTTCACTTTTCTGAATCATTAAAAACACTGTTTGATTTAGTTTTTTTTGCTAACAAACTTATTTTAATCACTTTGTAACGTTTTATTACCGAATTTGCTATCAAGTTTTTATTACAATACAGCGCAAATTCAAACGAAATAAACTTTTTCAAAACACCAATAAAATTGTTAAAAGCATCCCAAAATCATATAAAATTTACAAATAATCTTAAGTGTAAAACTTTTTCATAGCCACTTATCAAAAATTTAATTCACTTTCACAATTTCAGTAAAGTTGAATGATTAATTAGGTTTTATTAACTTGTTGCGACTCACTAACGTCCGTGCACAAAGCTCGAAGCACACTGACTACGTAGATCACAAATGCGGCTTGTGACAAGCCGAGCTTTCCCGAAGTTTTCCGAAAAGCTCCGAGATTTTTCGGGTAGGTACTACCTATATATTGATGTGTGAAGTAAAAATGAAAACTGTTTATATTCGGATTTTAAACATTTTTACGACTAAAAATAAGGTGATTGAATTAATACTATGTTATAGACGAAATTTTATGAATATAGAATTAATTAATATTCGTTTTTCCTTTCATTTTGGCCTAATTACATTTCAAGTTTCAATATACAAGTAATCTATTTCCTTGGTAAAATACAGTATGATTGACACAACAATATGGTATTTTGTTTGTAACGCTTCCATGATGGTATTATCTATCCATAATTATGTTTACATGTATTTCGCACCATTTAGAAGTTTTACAATCTTCAGAAGTTTTGCTTCTTACTTCTAAACGAGATATAAATTATGTGATTCATTAAAATATGGTGTAGTGGTTAGCATTAGGGGTTGAAAATTCTTTGTCAAAACAGGTGTTTGGCAACCCTAGAAGAACGCAAGATATGTGTGTTTTTTTTATTTTTAAAAGGACTTACACCATATTTTTTTCCTGAAGGAGTTTATGCAAAAAAACTCATATAGGGAGAGAAATATAACATAATATAGGTAGACACACATTGATTTTTAGATGTAGATCACATAGGCATCAAGATGTAGATCACATAGGCATCAAGATGTAGATCACATAGGTATAACATAATATGTAGACACACATTTATGTTATGTTTTATACACGTATTAACATTGCTTAGAACTCTAGAGAATAGGGTTCTTCCCGATAGCATGAATATTCTTAAAAACGTTATAAATATTTGAAGTATATTTTTACAATTCCAACGATATAAAACACAATAAAATTTAAATTTTATTAATAAATTTATGTTTTAATAACACGAAAATACGAATGATTTTTAAAGCCCGTTATTGGCTAATGACGTCATACCCGTCCACCGTGAAAGGCGTGAAATTCATTCCGTAGTGAGCGCCTATATTGCTGTGACGTCACACACGCGCATGCGCGCCAAATGGAGGATTTTGCGAGCGATTTGAAAAAGCGCTAGAAAATTCATATGACATCGTAAAAATTAAAAAATAATTCCCATGATATTGTAATTTTTCAAAAATAAAAAATCGGGAAGAACCCAATTAGATGGCCAGTTGTTATTTTACTTCATAACTTTTTAGTATAGCGGCATTTTTTGCGCCCACATTTTTGTGTGTCATTTTAACTTCTTACCGTGATATAAGTATGGGGCAAAACATGATTTTTTGTAGTCTCATTACTTTTATTGATATAAAATTTACGAAAAAATCTTAAAACAGTAGATTTTATGAAAAATACTTTTCTTTATATCATAGTTAGATCAAAATTAGAGTTTCTCCCGCAGTTAAAAGACATAATAAACTACTACTTTGCCTTTATCAGCACCCAATGGTGCATTGGGTACTGAATCGATACACCAAGTGCAGTGATTTTTGATCATTCTATTACATGAAGGCAAGATAATCAGTCATACGCATCAGTACCAGTCCAAGGTATCACACATGAAATATTAATATATAAATCACATGTAAATAAAAATTTTATGTTGACCCCCTGCGGGAATCGAACCCGCGATCTCATGCACGGTAGCCAAATACGCTACCACTATGCCACGAATCGGAAAAGCTATAAAAGAGTATTAAAAACACAGATTTCTTAATATTTACTAACTCACATATTACGACTAGAGCACTAGAATTTTCTCTCAAGTTCCCTCTCTTTCCTATTTTCTCTTTCATACCCAACTAATCCTTATCCTAAATCTCTCGAGCAATCATCTTAATTATTATACCATTAATTATTATTAAACACCAAACCTACCAAAAACCCACATCTTGTGTTCTTCATTAATTAGAGTTATGCGATCCTTAGCTCGCTATATACTATATTATATCGACGGTGGAAAGGAAAAGTTACCAAGCGATAAACACGCGTAAAGGAAAATGTTTCCAAGCGAACATATAACTATGTCATTTGGTATCCTTTTCCCTTGCACTCATTATGTCGCTTGGAAATTTTTTTCCTTTCAACCGTCGCTCGTCGATATGTTTTATAGATACATAAATAGCGTAAGTTACTTGATTATTATATACTACTACTACTTTCCCTTATCCGCGACTCAATGGTGCATATGGCACTGCATCAAATGCAAGTAGTATGAATAAGTAAATAATATTTAAAAAACTATCTACGCGAATGTTGTCTTCACGAAAAGTTTTCCAAGAGCTAATATTAATTAAAATAAATAAATCGGAAAACAAGGTGATTTTTCCTAAGGCTCCGAAAGGTCAAAAACACCATATTATTTATAGCAAACTTATTCAAACGGTAAAAGTTCGCTTGTTATGCAAAGTCTGAGGTCAGAGCAGTGTCAGCCCTTTATCCTTATTGACATGAAGGCTGTGGAGGAAAATGTTGAACCTTTCCTCTTATATTATCCTTATCCTTAAACCCCAGCCGTTATCCAACTTCCAATACATTTCACAAGATTCTGAAAAGTGATGGCACCGTGAGGGGATGATGTGCTGCTTAGGAATATTTTCGGTGAATATTTTATTAATAATCATTTTCCAAAATTATGTATTCACTTGTTGTACCAATGTAGTGCCCTATGCACCGGTGGGCGGGAGGCTGCGGTTGGACGGTAGGTAGTGGTAAGTAACTACTCAAAAAGAGGTAGAATTACACCAAGTGCAGTGTACCTTGATCATTGTTATTACATGAAGGAAAGATTATCAGTCTTTCGCTTCAAAGGTATCAAAGGTACAAAATGAAAATTTCATGTTGACTTCTTACGAGCATCGAACCCCCGACCTCATGCACGGTAGCCAAATGCACTACAACTATGCTACAAGGCGGATGATTAACATGCTAAAAAACGGCAAATTTATTCAACCTACAGTACAGATATATATTTTTTTATTATCAGGTAATTCCTTTGCCGTTATTTTATTTTATTTTTACTATTTATTTATTTAGCCACCTTAACAGGCCTAATCTAATATAAAATAAATGAAAGTAAATGTAGATTGTTCTTAAAAATAACAACACTTTAAGTAGAGCGAAATGATAAATATATGCAACATAATATTATGTAACAATCCACTAAAAGCTAAAGCAATTAACGTCTCGCATGTCCTAAAACCAATATCACATTCCTTCTGAGAACATAAGAGTAGAATACATTACCAACTCTGTTTTCGCCTGCGTGATATGAGAATATTACTATACGACTGAAAAGCTTCAGGATTTATTGCGAATCTTTTGTGGTTTCTACATTGTATTATTAAGCCAGGCAAAATGAAAGATGAACAGTATTCCACGATTTTAAATCACCATTAAAAATCTTAGTCAGCAGTTTGTTTACATATTTTTCTAAAGTTACGTCATCACAAGTTATTTAAGTCATCACTAGACATCTACGCCACACTTTTAAAGTGTGAGTGTATGCTGGAGTCTTTAGACGGTGGAAATTGATAATAAACGTTTTTTTTTTTAAAAATATTATCAGATGGATGGGCGAGTTGCAGAAGGATACGAATGGCGAAAATAAAAGGAATAAAAATGGTTAGATATTATCCCTACTTTATAATAATTTATTACAGTTGTCTCCAGGAAGAGATATTAAACACGTAATAAACTTTGCAATTATCTACATTTCCAGTGAAATCGTTTTATTGCTTACACCATGAACACTTAGTACTGCACTTCAAGGAAGTAAATATCCGGAACAGGAAATGAGAACACTCTTACCAGACAGTTCTTGACACTATCTACTTCCGCTGGAACATTTAGTATTCTCATATTAAACTACGAGTATCTGAATATATATATACCTACAACAATGTAAATGATAAAGTTTAGATGATTTTGACGTCCACTGTTGACAATTCGTCACCAGTTTGCGTCAGAGCTGCGTGACTTGGACCTGACTTGAGAGGATGCGCGGGAAATGGTGGCCGATTGCTTGGCTTGGAGGCAGTTTGTAAAATCCATACGCTCCACATAGGGGGCGGATATGGTATGATGATGATGATGATGATGATATTATGGGCTTTAAAATTATTCAGTTTCATTTATTGAACTTACTAAAAATGAAATCTACGCTCACAATACAGACAGAATAATATTTTTGCATGAACAAGGTCGCGTGTTCGATTCTCGATTGAGTCCTAATGAAATATTTATTTAAATTTAATATTTATGTGATATATGAGACTGATTACTTTGTATATAAAATCATGCAAATTTAATCATTCGTTTTTACTGTACTGAAAAATATTTTAAAAAACCGGATTTCGATTACTAGAATTTTACATTATGGTACAGTTTGTGGGGAATATTTAATAGGAATTGCGGTACGAAAATAGTAAATGGTCTTCATGTTATGTTGTTTGGGTGTAAATCTATACCTTATAAAAAACCCAAGTTTTCGACCAAGGGTTTTATTAGAGCCACACAACTAAGCAACAAATGTCAAAACCGTTTTTACTTCACATTTTTATGGAGCTAAAGCTGTTCCTACAGCCAAGACTACAAGCAAGAGTTAAATAAATTTTCTTCACTCGCTTGAAACTTTTTACCTTACATAATATAAACATACGTGTGTAAAAAATTTGGGTAATTTTATTTCTTCTATACTTCACTTTTACATCTTTGTCGTAAAGTCAACTGTTTGGGTTTTATTGATACAAAAAAAAACAAATTAAGTACATTTTATTCAAGATGGCAGCTCACGCGTCCGCCCCCAAGGTTAAAAACTTGGATTTTTATTATGTATCTGAACTCAAACAACAACTGTGAAAACTGTTTACTCTACACCCTTTAGTAGAGCAAAAATACTCACAGACTGCGGACAAATCGAGTTTTTGGTGCCTACATGACAAAAATTCGCTATCTAACATACATTAATGTTACATTATTCAGAATCAGGTACATAAATTAATTTACATAATTGCCACTGATTTCGGCCAAAAATATGAATAGCTCACTACTTCCATAAATTTTATAATTTTGTTTTTACCGTAAAATAATTTCCATCTCATCTGCATACAAAAACGATATTTATATAAAGAATCAATTGTTTCGCTAATGTCTTGTCCATCCAGAATTATCTCTGCTATGTTGTGGACCAGTGACGCTGAAAGATCAGATACAGCCTCCCAGTATACGTATATCTACTAGGGGTTCGTCAGTGTGGACAGGAGTGTGTTTGTGTGTGACTAGAATCCATCATCCCTTAGGACAATGCGAGGGAGGTCCGGGCAATCGTTCACTGGCAAAACTATGACACACGTTTAAAGGGCGTGGATTTTCAACTTTGATTTGAATTAAAACAGACTGAAATTTTTATTTATGTTGAAAATGTCCAAACTGTTACTGATTTAATTTCTTCGAATTTTTGCACACGAGTTGGGGCATTTTTGATTATTAGGAGAACATTTACTTTTATTCACGATACCTCTTTGTAAGAGTTTATAGGGTTTATGACCTGTCATTAGATGAGTCAAATGTCCATGACGTATTAAAATATTTACCATTCCGATTATTAGCGTATATGCACACACCTGCAAATTTTTGAAATTTTTATTTATGTGCTACGTGTTTGCTTGAAAAGAAGATGTATCCTCCATCTTCCTCATTAAACTTTTTTGCAATGAAAATCTGCGTAGAGTAGTTTATTATATCATTTTTGTGCAGCTGAAAGAGAGTCCCCCGGTACTTTTATAGCTGTGGCGGGGACGTATATAAATAGGTCATTTAAAAGCTAGACAATAGGGTTTATCCCGATAGCATGAATATCCTTGAAAACGTTATAAATATTTAAAGTATATTTTTACAATTCCAACGATATAAAACACAATGATCAAAAATGTTGTTTTCATTTATAAATTTATGTTTTAAAAACACGAAAATACGAATGATTTTTAACGCCCGTTATTGGCTAATGACGTCCACCGTGAAAGGCGTGAAATTCATTCCATAGTAAGCGCCTATATTGCTGTGACGTCACACCGCATGCGCGCAAAACGGAGGATTTTGCCAGCGATTTGAAAAAGTACTATGATAAGAAAATGTTTATAAATAAAGTTGACGATTAACATACTATTACCTACCAAGTAAAATTATTCTACAAATAACATTTTTAATGTGTCTGAATTTCACTCATGATAGGTTTGCATTAAATAACAATTCAATTACATTTAATTGAACCTAGCCAATAACAGACATAAGCCAAACATCCATATTCTCTTCAAAACTTCTCGTACCAAAAGGATTTAAAAACTGAGCGTTGATATCATCGCGGATGTTTTCCAAATTCTTTTTTTTTTATTGTACGCTTCTGACGTTTATTTGTTTTCCATGAAAAATAGTAAACAGAATTTATTTTCCAAGACAGCATTACATTTCGTTACTCGCTGACATTTTCCATTAAAACAAAATATTTACCGTATTCGCCTCTTCTCCGCCGCGAAATACATAATTTTTATTAAGCTCACAACTCAAATGAGAAAGTTCTTATCTCAAATCTATAAAACAGGCCAAAGAATCAACTCATAAAATAAATTGATTTCGGATAGTGCAAAATGAAAAAAAACATTTTTGCCAATTTCGTAAATTCAAACAAGGGATTTACAATGTTTTTCAAAAAATATTATTGATTAATGTTTTATGTACTGGGTGTATTATAAGCTTTAGCTAATTTGTAGCACATGGCTGATGATTAATTTCCGAACTGCAAACTATATCCGATCAAAAAAATATATATTTATATAATATGAACATATAAAAAATTGAACACATGCGGTTGTAGCTGAATGGGATAACACAATCAATATTTTTATTTTTATTTTTATTCCTTTGTTTATTTATCAATTCATAAATAAAGAGAAGTTAGTCAATTGCGTGTAAACAATACACACTTGAGATGATATATCACATATCTAGATACAATAATTGAAATATTTGATGTTATGTGAGGTTTTTATCTACATGAAAAGGTAAGCTTACCCGTTCCAAAGTAAAATTATATGAATATTCTCCATATTTCCTGGACATACCTAATATGTATATAATATTTGTGCATTTGGGCATTTTTAAGATCACTTTTTGAATAGAAATAGCATTCATTTATTTCATAATTGGAATAACACCTATTCTCGTATTGAATCCCGTAATTGTGTACAGGTTCCGGTTAACTTGGCCAATGAAGGCAACTCTTCTAGCCATCTATTTCTGTGGAATTGATATTCTAAATTTTCTCGTTTTATTCTAAAATTCAACATTACCAGCAGTAGAGGCACTGCATAAATATTTCAACACACGCAAAACAGAGTAATTCTCATCTTTAAAAAAAAATTGTGAGTTTACTTTTTATATGGTAAAAAATCGTTTTATTTTGAAGCTTCTCCCATATCAAAATGTTGTCAAAATGCGTTCAGTATGATTTATTTTCATTATAAATATCAAGTTGATGTTTACAGTTTCCGAAATAATAAAGTTCCATGAATATATATCAGCTCGCGTCTGTCATCGCTGGCAACATGAGAAAATGCGAAGGGTGGCATATTGTACTCAAGGACAAAACGGATTCCTATCTTACATCAATCAATCAAGGAACAAAAATAATACGCCTCCGTACTCTTGATTTATACAGGCAAAACTGATACTTAGCGAATCAACTTTTTAACAAAGATACGTATTAGAATTTTTAATGTAAATTTTTTGGAAAATCATCGTGAAAAACATTTTGCGAAAAAACAGACGAACAACGATGATTATAAAGAAATCAAAAAGATTTTCGTAGCATTAATAAACATTTCGCTCCTTAAGGATGAAAACGACCTAATTCAAAATACCTATTTCTCGGAAAGTCTCAGTAGAAGCAAGTAAACACCATCCTATTTGTTCATATCGATTTTTTCTTATTTTTTTTAGGAAATAATGTACCATTTTGTGTTAAAATAAAATACAAAATAAATACTAAATTATGAATAATGATTTTTTTCAGTCTTTTATGATGATGTATAATTACAACCTTTTTTTGAATTAGTCGTTTTTGTCCTAAGGGTGCGATTTGTACATTTAAAAACGATGATTTTTTTTCCATTAATAATATATACAATGTACCTACTTGAAATAAGTAAGGAAAGCTTTGTATATTATGCTAAAGTAATATTTTATATGGTCGGTAAGAAATAAATGAATGAGGCTGCGGACGCAGCAACTATTGGCACTGTTGTCAACTATCATCACACTAAGAAAATTTGGCTAGTTGGGATAAATAAAAGTATACGTACTTCGAATGATATTTTATGCTCGCTTAGTTGACCAGGTTCCCATTTTATAGGTGGCCCATCGGTGAAAAAAAATTGTGAAATCCATATACTCTGCATAGAGAGCGGATATAGAATTAATTAATACTACTACTACTTTCCCTTATCCGCACCCAATGGTGCATAGGGCACAGCATCGGTACACCAAGTGCAGTTTTTCTTGATCATTTTATTACATGAAGGTAGGATGATCGTCTTACGCTTCAGTCCCAAGGTATCATACATGAAATATTAATATGAAAATAGCATAGTCCGCCTCGTAGCATAGTGGTAGTGCATTTGGCTACCATGCATGAGGTCGCAGAATTAATCAGCATTATAATAAATATCTATTTTTGTTATATCGCGTAGATATCAAAGGAAAACACTGATCTCTGATTAGCAAAGTTAAATATTAATATTTATACAAACGAGTTTTTTCGTGCAAAATATTGAATCACACTGAATTAAAATCTGGGTTAGTCAACACGATTTCGAATATTTGTTTTGCCGATATAAGTAAACATTTGCTTAACAAACTTATTCATTCTAACGCTTCCGAAATATGTGGCGAGTTGATGGAATTCTATTGAGTATTTTTCATTGTATTTATATTTGCGTTTTGATTAAAAAATTCGAAGAAACTTATTGAAAATTGCGGTTTTTATATTGGATATACAAATATTATTTCATATTATACCTATCAATACTCATACATATAATAAATTCGAATTTTCTTATGTGAAATACCATACTAGTACTCTCCCTTATCTGCACCTAATGGTGCATAGGGCACTGCATCGGAACACCAAGTTCAGTGATGTTAATAATTTTTAATTACATATATTTAATTACATTTTAATGTTGTGCACACAGTTATTTGTTAGGTACAATGAACTAAGATCAATTTAAGGTAATATTATGTCCTTAAATATGAAATTGGCGTTTTGCCGTACTGGCAACTTTGATCTCAAATATCTTCTCTTTGGTTAGGAATTCCAAATTCAAATTTATACAGCTATTTACTCAAGTATTTGTGTTTTGAAAATTATAATTCATTTGTTTTTTCCTCAATTGTTTTTTTTCTTTGCGTCACTCAGTTTACAAAATGGAAAACTTGAAATATCGCGTTATTTACGAGTACGGAGCTCCACCGTGGCACCAGTGCTGCAGAAACGGCTCGAAGGATTAATGATGTGTATGGCGACGGTGCCGCAAAAGAAAACACAGTGCGTTTTTGGTTCCAACGTTTTCGTTCTGGAAATTTCGACCTGCAGAACAAGCCCCGTGGACGGCCGGAGACCAAAGTTGATAATGAAGAATTGAAGGCTATTGTGGAAGCGGATCCATCGCAAACCACGTCCGAGTTAGCTGCAGGCTGCGGTGTTAGTGATAAAACTGTTTTAATCCACTTGAAGCAAATTGGGAAGGTGAAAAAGCTTGAAAGGTGGGTACCTCACGAATTGAGTGAAGCAAATCAACAAACGCGCGTTGACTGCTGCGTTGCATTTCAACCGGCACAATAATGAAGGGATTTTGAATCGAATCATTACCTGTGATGAAAAATGGATCCTGTATGATAATCGGAAGCGCTCATCGCAATGGCTGAACCCTGCCGAACCAGCCAAACCATGCCCCAAGCGAAAATTTGACTCCAAAAAAGTTACTTGTGAGCGTTTGGTGGACTAGTGCTGGTGTCGTTCACTACAGCTTTCTTAAATCTGGCCAGACGATTACGGCAGATGTCTATTGTCAGCAACTGCAAACCATGATGGAAAAGCTAGCTGCTAAACAACCGAGGCTGGTTAATCGCTCTAGGCCACTGCTGCTTCATGATAACGCTAGACCACACACTGCACAACAGACGGCTACCAAATTAGAAGAGCTTCAATTGGAATGTCTAAGACATCCACCGTACTCTCCGGACCTTGCCCCAACAGATTACTATTTTTTTTCGAAATTTGGATAACTTCTTGCAAGGGAAAAAATTCAACTCCGATGGGGCAGTCCAAACCGACTTCAAAGATTTTATTGATTCCCGTCCGAATGGTTATTTTAGTAAAGGGATCGATGAACTACCTATGAGATGGCAAAAGTGCATAGATAGCAATGGTACATACTTTGATTAAATAAATATATTATATTTAAAAAAAAACAACTTTATGTTCCTCCCATACAAAACGCCAATTTCATATGTAAGGACCTAATATATACAACATAACAACAATAACGTGGACAATACAATGTACAAGACAAATTTCTGAAAACATGAAGTGAGCAAACAATAGTATATAAAGTGATTACGTTATGTCATGTGTATCTTGTGTTGTGTTGTACATCAGTCACACGCCTCACTGCCAGTCCAAGGTATCACACATGAAATATTAATATGAAGCCACGTGTAAATAAATATTTCATGTGAAACACCACCTTATAAACATTTTGTATTCACCCAGTCAGGAATCAAACTTGCCACCTTATATTTGGTAGCCCGACGCTCTACCACAACACAAAGAGGCAAAATTATCTATAGATATTTCACAAACCACAAAAAAGCGATAGATTACTACTTCTCTTTACAAATTTAATCAGGTATGCGTTTTGTAGTTTGGACGTAAATTGCTGACGAACTGACGGAGTATGCTGGGAACTTAAGTCGCCCTCCGTCGTGCTATCACTTAGAACTTAGATGATTCACGTCATGAATATTCAAGGATCAATTTCTGAAGAGGTTACTAAATACTAGCCTAAGTACTTTGTAAAGTATTTTTTATTATATTATTTCGATTTCTGGTCAGTTGAGGTAGTTTCAATATTTCGAGCAACATTCATGATACATTTATTTATTATTTCATTTATGTATTTCTCTTTTAATTTCCTTATTTTAATTTCTTTGTTCCATTTTATA
Organism: Micrasema minimum; assembly: GCA_022494985.1. NCBI lineage: Eukaryota > Metazoa > Arthropoda > Insecta > Trichoptera > Brachycentridae > Micrasema > Micrasema minimum. The sequence continues at coordinate 90,237 of JAGVSP010000842.1, forward strand.
AATATCATTAATCTTGCTCTGTTATTTTGTACTTCTTGTATTTTTTAAATATTAACCTTAGAGGCTTGCACCCACCGCCTCGAGTTTTGGAATATAAACGTTATTATTTTTGTAATCATAGAGATAAATATTTATTCATAATATAATGCTACCTCATTAGCTAATTCTGTAGCCAACTCTACAAAAAATATTAAAATATAAAATAAAACAGATAAATATTTTGTCATAATATTATGTCATATGCTTGTTAATTCTGTAGCCAATTCTACTAAAATTATTGAAATATAAAACAAAATAAGCAAAACAGAGCAATGTGTTTACACTTTTAAGCAAATGAAATTAAACAGAAGCCTTAAATAGAACGTTACCTTGCAAACAAAGCGTATGTACTTAATTGCGGAATGCTCGTTCGGCAATGAAACACAGTTTTCATTGCTTCATTTTAGCTGAAGCACTTGCAAATAAAACAAATATTTCTGTGCGGAATTGGTGACAAAACGACTGTTTTATAGCGCCGCTAACGGGTGACACAGTTTATGTCTTCTTTACGTCACTTTGTAAACAAATAAATAGTCTTGTCACCTTGAAAAGGGTTAAAGTTACCCTTAACTTTTTAGGTATCTTAACGTCAAGGGGGGTTCCTCTCCTACTCATTATTTTTTGTAACGAGATACCCCTTTCTCTTTTCATTAAAATTTTCAACATGTAAGATATCGGGTTTGAAATTTTAATGATGACAAAATGTTATTGGTATTTTCCAATATTTTGTGATGTTGTTTTGAACGAACACAAATTATGACATAGTACGTGACAATTTTATTTCATTACAAAGCGTCGACCAAAAGGGTAAAACTTAATTTTGTATTAAAACTAAGTCTTTCATAGTAAAAAACTTGTTCTAATTTTCAATAATGACTGTTGAAATTGACCCCTGGTTTTTGAAAAACACTACGAAATCGCACAAAACACCGATATATAACTATTTATACAAATGTTTAGTTACTTTGCGTAATGAGACAATATGTATTATGTTCCAAGTGTTTTTTTGAGAACTAACTGTATTTTATCTTCTTTTCTTTTATCTGAATCTAATTGTGTACAGGTACATATTTACATCAAATTTAATAACAACTCTTAATAATTACATAAATACCAAAAAACAAATATACTTCTGTAATCAAAAGAGATATTCATTCAATAAAATAAGTACTTACCGATGATTTTTTATTTCCCTTAATGTGATTTTAAATACAGAACGTTACAAAAACCATACATTTCGTTTCAAAGGTTCTACCAAAGGTCTTGTTAGCAAAAAACCTCCAAAAACTTAACCTTTGTCTGAGTAAAGGAATCCGCCCCACGAAATATTTATTCGAGAACAATCTTGGCGCCCAGGACTCAAGGGCCTTATAGAGCCTTACAAATGTTCCATATATGGAGCATAATGTTCCAAATAGGGGCGCTATACAAAGGGTCTCGTATGAAGTGGAGGTCGCTAGACGGGGTTTGTCAATAGGACCTATATAGAGGTCTTGCATAAGAGAGGTATAAAAGAGGTGAACGTATCGTAGGAGATCGTATGACAAGGGCTTGTTTAAAAATAGCTAGGGTTCAGAAGGGGTAGTTTTAATTTACAAAAATCAATTTTACCAGCTTGTGGTCTTGTGGTAAGAATCGCGGATATCGTATAAAAATCCCTAGGTGCATAAATATTGGTGTATATTGTATGTAAAGTTAAAAATCATTGTCTACACTTAAATAATTCATATTTGTTTGTTCTGAGATATGAGCTAAAAACAGATTTCGAACCAAGTTTTTAGTGAGAATTTTTCAGTTAGCAAAACGTTTAAAACTGTCATAAAACTATTTCATTAGAAGCAGCTTAAATTTTGTTCATGGTATATGACGTCAAGTCATGTAATATAATGAAACGGGCTCATTATTCCCACGAAGAGACTACTAAAGAGAACTAAAGACAAGTATTCGGGTCAGAGTTGAAGGCGGTTTCATTAGTAACCAAGAATGTCACTTCGGACAAAATAAATTAAAGATATTTAAATTGCATTACACTTTCTCGGAGTTTCCTATAAAGTAACAATATAAACATAGTCTCTTAATTAATTCTGTTAGAACTTTAGTATTTTCCGCAAAAGCTTATCGTTTTAAGATTAAAACATAAATATTGAACAGTGAAATGGTTTTTAAAGGGATAACGCTTGATTACTTTGTCATTTCCATATAAGATTTTAAGATTATAATTATATTAGGTATTTGCGCGACAAGTAGATGGATTATATATTTAGTCTTGAATCTTGGCGTAAATATTTAATCCTTAAAATACAAATAAAAAATTATCAATAATATAGCTAGCGGTGTAGGTCTTCTTTCAGAAAAGCACTTTATAACTTTTATTTACATGATATTGCTTTTAATTACACTTGGCTAAATATAATATACTGCCATATATTTTTATTATTGTATTACGTTCATTGGAATATTATATTTATATTTTTATCTACACTAACCATTAAGATTGTGAAATTATAAATGCAAAATTTGTTACAATTTTTACCGTAAAACAAAAAAAAATGCTAATTATAAAATAACATAGGAGTTCTTCTTTTCATTTGAATTTTCAAGAAACTCACAATATGAAAATTGTGTTTCGAAAATCGCCCGAGGGAATTTTAATCAAAATTATAAATTCCATTAAAGTTTTTAGTTTTGATAAAGAAATTTCTTATTAAAGTGCTCTTTGACCAGAAATAAATACTTTCAAATGAGATTCAGACATGAAATTACTTAGATATTTTAAAGTTACAGTAGAAGATATGAACATCCAGGGTAGAAAAATGTCGGTTTTTAAGTCCTGGGGAGCTATGCCAGAAAACAGTCACTTATTTATATCGTCAAAATTAGATCAAGTTCAGGTGTTCTAATGTCCCATGCAACATGGGTTATAGATAAAGGAGAATAGTAGTAGAAGTACCTGTTTATCTCGTTAAGAGACACATTTTTAAAAAATCATTCAATAGTTATGGTGACATACGAGTATATGCAAAATTTACGATAGTGACAAAAAGGCAACTCATTTTTCAAATATTTGTTCTTAACTTACAGTTCAAACTCAGTGCCACACGGTGGCATTTATCACAATATTTAGAAAAATCGAAAGTGGTAACGCCACGCACTTATAAAGTTTCATTAATTTACACACACACTTTATTATATTTAATTCCCCGCCCCTCCCGCTACCTCGGCCCCGTCCCGCCTTCCTCATTACGCACCAGTAGCGATTTGTTCCCCGCCCGCATACCGCCGCGCAAACTATCTCACCGCGTACCGCCGCGCAAACTACCCCTATCGGCAATTTGTCTTAAAAAACAATTTATTATTGATCATCAGCCAAAAGTGCATCAGTGTTCCCGTTGTTGTACGCCCGCTGGAAGAAGAGTAACCACCTAGCAAAGGTAGGACATTTGACTATCTGGACGCGAATCCTCGAACCTCACCTGGTACCTAAGCCAACCTCAAATCCTCTAGAAAGTATTTATATATTTTTGAATCTGTGAGCTTAATCTAAAGGAAATATATTTCTGTACCTGTGAGCTAAACAGCCAAATACATAATTGTTTTTCAGAAGACGTATTTTAGTGGTTTTTAGCTGCAGTATGCTGTTTTAATTTTACCAACTTATTTTATTTCATAAGTGTCAAAAATGATAATAAAAAATAAAAAAATTATGATAAAAATATCATCATCATCATCATACTATACCCGCTCCCTATGTGGAGCATATAGAATCCATGATAATAATAAATAATAAATAATAATCGACGTGCGTGCATGAGAAGATATATGAATGTGGAGGAAGCAAGAAAAGTTTGTCATGGCAGAGTGGTGTGGCGTTCTATCCTCTCTGCCTACCACTTCGGCGAAATGGCGTGACGGTTAGTTAACTAGTTAGTCAAGTAATAAAACGAACTGCGGCTAAAAATTACTGAAATCACTAAAATTACTAAATAAATAAAAATATACCTCCAGAAAAACGATGATTTTGAGGATCTGGCTTTTTGGATCCATACACACAGATCCATATCCATACACTTAATAAAAAAGTGATCGCTACCACGAATTCATTGCCGCTATATTAAAAAAAATATTATTAATTTTTTCCATTTTGTTAATATGAATAAAATAATAATTTTTCCGAATACAGTAAAAAATAAATTCATAATACACATTATATAAGATAAAATTCGTGTTCATAAATTGTCGGTAACACAAAAGCATTTTCAGCATAAAAATAATTGTATAAATTCACACATGACGAGGTTTCACTCCAGCATACGGTCCCGGGTCGGTCGGGGTAAGCCCTTCGGAAAAAGGTTCGTACGGGATCGGTTACCCTAATTGCGGATATCCTAGGTTCTAGAAGATGTCCCATTTAACACGTGTAATCCCCGCCGACTTATCTTAATGACGTACCGAGAATATTCCATTTGGTCCGATATGGGAGAGGAATTCAGATATCTAGTGTGGAGTAGCAGATAAATATGATCTTATGTAAATTGTATACTAAGATAGGGTGCTTTAATATATTCAGCATGTGAAACATGAATGAATCCAGGAATAATGAATTATTACGAATCTTTTGAATTCTATTTTCAAACACAAAGGTTTTCTTGAAAACAGTAGTATTCATTGAAATATAATAATGCGGAAATAGGAAAAAATGTTTTGTAGATTTATTTTTGATTTTATAAAATCTTGCAAATAAAATCCCATTTTCGATTAAATATGTGCGTAGATTTTCTAGTGGACTATTTGTTTTGTTTTTTAGGATTATCCGTGTTATGTTTTTTGTCTTCTCTGACGTTTTGAAAAGTTAAAAACGTTTCGACGGTCCTAACGTATACTGTCGAATCTGAAAAAAGGCGATTTTCGTTTTATTGTTTTAAGCTGTCCAATTTACAAAATATTTTCAGGTGCTCAAAAAAATAAAAAATAATATTCGATTAAAAAAACCCCCAAAATTTAAGAGGAAACATTATTTTTTAGACCATCTAAAATATTATGTAAATTGGACAGTTTAAAACAATAAAACGAAAATCGCTTTTTTTCAGATTCGACAATATACGTTGAGACCGTCGGTTTGACTAAAGAGAGACCAAAGTCTCCAAATTACATTCAAGAGAACAGGAAAGACAAAAAACGTGATAAACATTAAAATATCTATCATCGCTGTCAAATGCGAACGTCAAAGAAATACAAAAAGTCTTCCAGTCTTTTCCCAAACAGGGCTTTCTGATTGGAATAAAAAATACGAAAGATGTCTCGTATTTCCAAATCAATTCGCTCTTTAAGTATTAAAAAGATTTGGAAGAATACCCTGGAGATCGAATTATTCTCTAGAAAGAGCGATATACACAATTCAGGGGACGAACAACGAAGATTGAACATTTCTGTCACGTTACCATCCTACCTTTAGTTTATTAAATCAATTTCCTTTTGCCAAATTTTGAGCCAAACGAAACATCTGAAATTCAATTTGTTTTTTATGTCCCAAGGGAGGAGACGATAGTCCTAATTGACAAAGAAAAATTGTCGGAATGTGTTTTTGTTTCATTACGTCAATTTCTATATTGGTTTCTGAAAGATGGCTTTGATTGCAGATTAAAATTAATTCAATAATTTAAGAAGCCAACAATCAATTGAGCTAGCCATTTGTATATTTAAAAGGCCGTAAAGCTTTTTAAATTATAAATACTTGTTTCTGTTGTTACTGCTATTTCTAGCCGTATTTATAAGACATTTAAACAATTTCTACAATTTAATGACACTGCATTATAGTCAAAAATATATGAAACACGCCCTAAAGCTTAGTGTTTATTGTTTTCATTTAAACAAGAAACATACTTATAGATGCTATTCTACATTTTATCTAAAAGTAATTCATATGCAACTCATTTTTTGGTGTACCAATGCAGAACACTATGCACTTTAACACTGAAAAGAGAAAATAATAATATTTGTTGTGTAAGAAAAGCATGAAAAGCAGTCACATAACTAGCTTTTGTACATCTAAATGAAATATTACACAAGCACATCGTTCAATATTTCCATTCCGGATTAATCATACTTCTTGACAAGTCTCAGATTTTATTTGAGTTGAATTGGTATTACGCAATATTCCGTATACCTTACAAATATACTCACGACAAAATGTGTTCGACAATAGAGAACGAATACCGAAAGCGTATTGCGAACCCACACATCCGGTAAGTTGGACCAAAAGGGGGCTGATACGTGACTAAGGCTTCGAAATAGGGGTTTAAGTTACAAGTCAACCCCGGTTGAGTTTTCCGAGTAGTAAATAAACTTTCGAGGAAATAAAATTCCTCTTCATTCGCAAATACCTAATATATTTCGAATACCTGAGTATTGGAAAATTCGGATCAAATGAATGTTCTGAAAATTAAACTTTAGATTTCAACTTCTTAGCAATTACTGAACAGGTTTTTACGATAAGCAAACGAGTTTTGTTATTGATTTGTCGGTATTCCGGTAGTTTAACTTTTCAGTACTCCGGTACTTTAACCTGTCACTGCCTTGGTATTCTAAGAGCTTCACTGGTGTTTTTAATTATCCTCGATTAACATACGATGGGTGACAATGTCCAGATAGACGCTGCCAATTTATGAGTAACGGACTGGACATCTGCTTGTCAGGATAGAAGGCAGTGGAGGAGAAGGCGTTGTCCCTCAACGAGACGTAGCCATGGGACTCAACAAAGAAGAACATAAATATTATAAGTAGATTCAGGACCTTACTTAAAAAACAGAGTTAAGTAACGAACAACGGAGTCAATATTATAGTTTATGACGAGCATAAGTTTGATTTATAAGCAAACGAGCGGATTCCCCAGAAAATAAGTGTTCTAATTATTTTAATTTTTTTAATTCATGATATCAACAGTTATACAAATTATAAATATATTAACAAAACACTAAGATAATATAACAAATAATAGATATACACAAGTATACAGATTAAAAATAATTATAAGCAAGTTAAATAGTAAGGTGGTGTAAGCGAATTGTGTAAGGGTGTATGAGGGGTGAGATTGTGTGTATGCTATCTATTATAGTAGGTGAATTCTTAATACTATCTATACTTATATAATGTCTATGATTGTAACACATTTCGAAATTTTCCCTATGCTTTAAACATGCATGTAAACTTAGTAAATTTTAAAAAGCATTTATAAAATTTAACAGAATCTAAAAGGAACCCACTTCTATTATATTTTTATCAATTTTTTAAAAACTTTTGAGCCTCGCTTTCATTTCGTATTTAAAGTTGGCTTGTTTACCGGGTCCTCGGGGAAAATCAGGTAACTGGCACATCTTTCACACTTAGTTTACAGGGAAAACCACTTCGCGCCTAACGATTAATTAACCAACTTCATTAACTTTGCCAGTTACCGTGGTATGACTGAATCGTGTTATGAGATTCGTTATGATATTTTTAGCTCCGGATGTAAGCGTAATTACCTTATTTTGCAGTAATTTTACGCTTTTTGTATAAGAAATGAAGGATAATTGTTTTTGTCGTTAAAGTTAAGTTCTATAAAATCAATGTCACTTATTACAATCCTTTCTACTGCATATCTTTACATTTATAAAAATTTATTAGGTTTTATTATTAACTATTATTGATATCCCAACAGAGACAGAGAAACTCTGGAAATAAATGTGGGTTATCTAGGCGCTTACAGGGTTTATGACCTGTCATTGGCTGGGTTAAGTGGCCACTTGATGTAATACAACATTCCCCATTCCGCCCATCATCTGACAACCATATATGACAAATTTTTGAAACTTCTATATATGTTGAGTTTGTACAGAAGTATCCACATTCGAGTTGGTTTTTCGACAGTTAAAAAAAAATCTCTTGTGACATCTGTTGAGAAGATGGTTAAGCATTTTTGGCAATTCTTTATTGGTGTAGTTATGTCCTTTTAATTAAAAATCAAGTTACTTTTCAATTTAGTCCATTATTCGATATTTCATTGTAATGGTCACCCTACTCCCCCCCCCTTGTTCTCCTTCCAACTGTAAATCCTTTAAAACTATTAGCTCAATTAATCAGTAACCCTTGGTGGTGGAATAGGAAAGCATGTGTCTAACCTACATGTCTGTGGTGAAGGTGTGCTGTGGTATTTGCATGTTGGTTTAGCTGTATTCGTCCTGACGAAGAGACGGGTTACGTCTCGAAACCGGTAGTCAAAGAAAAGTCCATGCCCTAGCCAGCCGAAACGCCTTCGCTGAATGACAGTAGATACCAAGGGTTGCTGTGTGGTGTAATGCAGGCGTTATAAAGGTGGAATTTTGTTTTAACCGAGTAAACATCCGATTTCCAGACAGCTTTCATACTTTTGAATGCGGCGCCTACAATTTAGGTGTGTTGTAATCCGTCAATAAATATAAAAATTAACAATATTCTGAAAAAAAATCTTACATGATACCTTATTTCGATACTATTTTCTAAGTTTCTTCTTTTTGCAATATGTTTGATCTTCTAATAGTATATCTCTATTTTTCCTTTACATATTCTGATAATTATTACTTTTCCTGTTAATTGTCTTCGGTTCTGTTCGATCACTAATATAAAGTTAACTTATGGGAATAAATAAACCCGCATACATTAGGACGGTCATTAGCTTCTAATAACCTAATGTAAAAAACTGTTTAAAAGGCAATAAAAAGTTTTCTGACAACTCCATGAATAATGACCGTTGTCATGGAATTTACAAACGCAAACAGTTATCATATTGTAAAGTTTTCATCATTTTTCATTTCGTTTCGATTCCAAAATGTCAAAAGACAGACGATCGCTGTTGTTTGCATTTCTACCTGTATACTGGTTTTCTTACTTATTCGTCATTCCACCTTTTATTATTGAAAACGATCACGGTGTTTTAAAAATCAAAAGAGTTAGTCGTAGCTTTTTAAAATCATTCTCATACGTTATATTGTTACATGTTGTATATCATCCGTTCAAAATTATTAGGTTCAAATTTGTGGAATCGGATACGTTTATGTCCATACTAAACTCAAGTCAGATTTTTATGATTATTATTTTAGCACGTTTACAGTTATTATAGTATCTCTCAAACAAAAAGAATTTATCGTTTTATATGAAAGAAATCATTTTAATCAATAAAGCTCTCCAATTGACAGGCGGTGGAATTGACATCACAAAAACACGAGTTGCTTTTTATTAAATTCTTCGTTTTAGTTTCTACGATTATATTTTTAATTATTGCCCTTGATTTCATGGTGTACAAATACAATTTAGAAATTCGTTTAAAGTTTGCACAGTGCTATTTTTTATCTTTATTGACGATGAATTTATTAATCTGTCAATTTTACTGTTTCTTGCTTGTGTTAAAATTACAGCTTAAGAGGCTGCATATAAATATTTTAGAGACACTAAAATTAATAGGAAAATTACCTCCAAATGTTTTACTCGCGAGCAAATACAAATATTATAATGACCTTTTTTATTTGGTAAAAGTACACATTTTAAAATTTGTCAAGCTGCGAATCGATTAAATAAAATCTACGCGTTTATTAATTTAATTATAATTCCTAGTTACTTACTTTGTTTTGCAAATTTGATATTTTCTTTATTTGTTTTTTCGGTAAACGTTAGAAATGATTCTGTTTTTTCTTATAATTTAAATTATATGCTGTTTGTTTTTAAAATAGTACTTTATTATTTGGGACCTTTTTTCATATTTTTTGGGTGCCACAGGACCAAAACATTGGTAAGTTTGATAGTTGAGCGACTCTGCAGCTTGTTTTAAATGTTAACCAATTATTCCCTACTTACCACAATTCCTATACCTATATTAAAAAAATTCTCCATCTCTTTACAGTGATGTCAGTCACAAATCAATCTAACTATTATACAACACTTTCGCATCTAATACCAATCCATCGTCTTGCATATTTTATACTATCACAAATTACTAAGCGCAGTATAAACATTGGTAGTGAACAATAATAAGGAACAATTTGACATCTCAACAGAGACGAGAAACTTGGAAGGGAATATGGATATCTAGGCGTTTAAAGGGCTTATGACCTGTCATTGGCTGGGTTAAGTGGACACTTGATGTATTACAACATTCCCCATTTCTATTGATATATATACCTAGTATTTGATATTAATATCTGCCAATATACAGTAAAATGGCGCGACGCTTCACATGTGAACTCTCTGTCATCCATTGAGAAAATTGCTAAGCATTTTAGCAGAAACCTTTATGATTGCAAGTGAGATTCTTACCGAATTATATAACCTATTAGGAAACGCCTGAAGATGAATCTTCAATTTGTTATGCTTATAATGGGTGAAATCCAGTTTTTCTCTACAAGTATTTGGACACACTCAAAATGTTGTTTATAAAAAATTAGCTGGTAAAAGTTATAACATAACAAATTGAAGATTCATCTTCAGGCGTTTCCTAGTAGGTTATATAATTCGGTTAGAATCTCACTTGCAATCATAAATGTTTCTGCTAAAATGCTTAGCAATTTTCTCAATGGATGACAGAGAGTTCACATGTGAAGCGTCGCGCCATTTTACTGTATATTGGCAGATATGGATATCAAATACTATGTGAAATGGGGAATGTTGTAATACATCAAGTGGCCACTTAACCCAGCCAATGACAGGTCATTAGCCCTTTAAACGCCTAGATATCCATATTCCCTTCCAAGTTTCTCGTCTCTGTTGAGATGTCAAATTGTAATTATTAGCCCGTAATGGGTGAAATCCAGTTTTTGTCTACAAGTATTTGGACACACTCAAAATGTTGTTTATAATAATAAGGAATATAGGAACCAAGATCAGTGACATTTCTTTCCTAAACCTACTCTCCATATCCTGTACCTGTATCCTTTAGGTAATTTAAACCAACTGTATGAGCTTCGACGGACGGTCTCGTATATTTTAAGTTATTTTAAATTATGTCGAATCGCTTTTACTAAGCTACAAAAGCATCTTTATTATATCGCGCTATAATGCTAATGGTTCCTTAATCTTGTTTAAAAAATTATACATACATAAAATTTTACTCTTCACTATTTGCACGCGGAGATACGCATTCGCAGGTCCTTTGTTCCACTTCCACTCCACCAATTTAATTTTAAACTTAATTCCTTAGAATACTGAAATATAAAGAAATCAGCGAATGCAGATTATTGAAATAATTATGATTACAATTTCATTTTTATAACTTCTTTTGTTAAGACTATCGAATCAATAAAGAATTAATATTAATTTATATACCCGAACCGACGATCTCTGAGTCCAGAGATCGTCGGTTCGAATCCCCACTTCGACACGACTCGATTCCTATTTTACAATAAAGCCTAAGCGGCTTGTGCTTGAAAATAGTATTTACAAATTAAAATATGTGCAAATATCATAAGATTGCATAGATTTCTTTTCTTTAAAAAAATAAAATACACCCACCTATAATAATATAATAGCTATTGAGTTAACATTATTCAGGCTTTGTTTTGTTATATTTTTTTTTTGCTTTTAAGTGATATATGAAAAGTGCGCATAGAAAAATTAATTTAGGAGTGAATAATAGAAAATGTATGCATAATTAATCATTTATGAATGTGATGCACTAATAACCGAATCCACGTTGCTATAGAAATAAATTACACAAACAATTTATAAAAATAAAATAGTAATAAACTTTGTATTCTGTTATCATTGAAAAATGACTAGAAATAGTTCGCTGTTGTATTCCTTTTTACCAGTATATTGGTTTTCTTGTTTTTTTGCAATAACTCCCTTTGTAATAGAATACGATCAAAATCGCGTTTTGCTAATAAAAAAAGTGTCATTTGGATTGATCAAAGCATTCATTTCTATTATCTTACTACACGTAATTTTTAGTCCTTTTAAGATAATATGGACAAAATCTTTTACCACGGATACATTTTTGACCATAGTCAACTCTAGCCAATCTTGTTTTATTGTTTTATGTGCTAATATAGCTGTTATTATCATTTCTGTGAAATATGCAGAATTTTGCTCATTCGCAAGGAAGCTTATTTCAATTAACAAAGGTTTACAATGTTCTGGAGGTGGAGTTGATACCAAAAAAATTAAAAACATTTTTAATAAGATGTTTTTATTTGCTATCACAGCATTATTACTAACGTCTCTTTTTGAATTAGTTTTATGGCAAATGTACACAAACATGTCAAGTTTTATACTTATGCAGGGATATACTTTAACTTTGTTAACACTTAATTTGATCGTATGTCAATTTTGCTGCTTTTTACTAGTGATAAAGTTTCAGCTAGAAAAGCTAAATATTAATTTACTCAAAACCCTTAAATTGATCGGGCAAACTCCTCCGAATAATTTTCGAATTAGCAAGTACACATATTATAATGATCTCATATTTTTTGTAACAATTCATTTTAAAATTTGTCAAGCTGCTAAACGTTTAAATAATATTTACGCGCCTATTATTTTGATTTTGATTCCTAATTATTTGCTCTTATGGGCTAATCAAACGTTTTATTTTTGTGTTTCTTTATAAAAAAATGGAAATGATTCGTTTGCTTCTCATATTTTTGAATATTTATTATATATTTTGAAGATAGCCATGTATTATGGAGCAATGTTTTCGTTGTTTTATTCTTGCAATGAAGCGACAAAATGTGTAAGTAATAAAAAAGTTTTTACTAAAATCTAGATGAAAAATTGAGATATTGCCATAATAATGAAATAATAAAATTAATCTTCTTCAATTTCCTAATCTTGGGGATTCCTCTGCAGCCAGGTTCAGCATCGTATATTTCACTGTGTTCTATCCTCTGCACTCCTTTTCAGCTCAGTATATGAGGCGCAGATCATGTCCTCACAAACTTGTTCCACATACTCTCATCGGGGGCGTCCTCTGGAATTTGTCCTCACAGCCATTCCTTGATTATGTCATGCAGGAGACACTCATGATGCATAATGTGGCCGATCTGTTAGGCTCACCTCTCACTGATGGTTTTGATCAGGCGCTTTCCTCCTTTCATTCTTCTGAGAATCTCGTCATTCGTGATGTGGTCTCTCCATGAGGTTTCTAACATTATTTTGTAACACAACATCTGAAAGGCCTAAAGTCATTTACCATCTTTTGGTGAGGCACCATGTCTCAAATCCGCAGCCGTACATTTAAATTCTCTATGCATATGTTTTGGAAAATTGCTTGCGTAGTCTTAAGTTGATGTTATTAAAAAATCTTTGATTTTTTGTTAAATCTAGCCTTGCTTGATGGACGCGGCTGTTGTTTTTTTTTACCATTCCAGGTGATCTTGTTTTCGAGACAGACAAATTCATTTGCATTTTTTTAATGTCGATCCTTATATTACTCCTATTAAGGCGTTCCAGCGGTTTGCTAGGGCTTTGGTGTCGAAGCCTTAAGGGGCAAATAATCCTGATATATTTCTCCTGGAAGCCGTCTTTGTGATTTCTCGCTTGTCGGTCAGTGAGAAGCAAAATGGTTGTCCTTCTGTGTTGTCTACCCCCTTTGGGGTTGACTTTTGATCAAGTCCCCTGTGTCCTGCACTCGGAAGCCTCCCTTAGAAATGTCAGACATCTTTTTATTTATTTATTGAATGGTCTTGTTACCTATTAATTTTTTTCTTTCTATTAGTGTTAACGCTTATACGGCACTCATTGTTTGATATTTTTTTTGAATTGTAAATAATTATGTATGGGTATTGTTTGTAAATTAAGTTGATGCAGGATACTAAAGGAAATGTAGAGCAGGGGCATCGTGATTTTCTTTTGACTTGAGTAATGCCCCTGGCTTTGATTACATTAACTTGACTTGTTCGTTCACAATTTAAATAGTAAAATTGTTCAAAAATGTCATGGCTGACAGAAAAGTTCCCAGGAATCTATAACAGTCGCGGGTGGTGGTGGGCTCATCCCCTCTAACATTACTCCATTATTTTTTTGCTGCTCATAACATACATTACTTTAGTGTTGTTTTGTTAATTTTCATGTCATATTCAGTATTAATTACATTTTCCGTAGCTGTAGGGGCTTCAGTTCCACAATTGCAATTCTTTTTTTACCACAAAATACCAAGACGAATGAATAATTACTTAAAGCAGCGTTTTTTATGCAATGTTGGTGTTTCAAGGTAGGTACCTACCCCGATGAATAGAAATAATATAATAATTTTTATTCTACAACCCTTATTTTTTTCAGGCAAACTCAACAGCTTGCATTTTTGCAAACACTTGCTTTAGTAATAATAAAAGACACCTGATACCACTGGTAATTAAAAAAATTATGTATAGATTTTAATCATTCCAATGATGACGAAAATAATATTTAAATAAATACTGCAATAATTTTAAATAAATAAATGATCGAGGCCGCGGGTTTGACTTCTGATGGGGACGAAATATTTGTTTGAATGTGATTTTCACATTAAAACATGGCATATGTGATACCTTGGACTGGCCTTGAAGCGTTAGACTGATTATCTTGCCTTCATGTAACAAATTATCAAGATTCGCTAAACTTGGCGTACCAATGCAGTGCCCTATGCACCAATGGTTGCGAATAAGGGATGTAATGTAACTGTGTACTAGTGTGTACTGAGTACTGATTTGTTACTAAAGTCCTACTGAAATGCTTTTTTTTTAGATAAGGCTTCTTCAAATCCAACTCATTAACCAAAAAATTAAATTTGACATTTATAAAATGTTTAAAATTGATATGGTGGTTTTTCGTGATGTAAGTGTAATAAAAAATATTCTTATGCGCACTTTGTATTGTACAGTTTCTTGTGCAGTTTTTTGATCAGAAAACTGTACAGTCTGTCAAAAGACACGCTAAATATGTGAAATTTTTATGCTCGATCATGGTATGTTTGCACACAGGAAATTGTTAATATAGCTAATAATGTACATATTTTATATGTTTTTTACGTTTTTCAAAGCATTAATATATCAATATCTTAAACGTTTACATAAAAAATCGTGTGCGTCGGACCACACGGTGGAAGTTATACTTCTTTGGCCATTCTCATACACCCACTCACGCACACAAACAGACAGGATATATAAAATGAAATATAAGACATTTTTTCAATATTATGCACGTAACATACGTAACAACAATCTAATTTCTATTATTTTGTTTTTTTCTTGCTTTATATATGAAAATGTGTGATACTTGTTAATGAATTGAAAACTTTTCGCTAAAATGACGCGTAAGAAGTAAATAAACAAAAGAAATGACAACTGTCAAAGTCAGACCACCTCCAAACAATTGAAGCGAAAACAATTCGCTAAAATGACGCGTAAGAAGTAAATAAACAAAAGAAATGACAACTGTCAAAGTCAGACCACCTCCAAACAACTAACACGGAAAAGTATCGATACTTGTATCAAAACAAGTATCAGATACAAGCATCAGTGACTGTGGGCGCCATTTTCTCTTAAGCGCCATTTTCTCTTAAAAATCAGCGTGACGCGGTTTCTCGACCAACATCCCACCCCAAAGTGTGTCTAACGGGCGCAAAGAAGTATAACTTCAAAAAACGTCAGCATCGCGCAGACCATTCAATATTCCACACAGTTTTCGCTTCGTTCGGGACAGTTTTTAAACTGCACAAGAAACTGTACAGTTTTCTGACGCTTTATTTGTTGTAATACGACTTTGATCATTAATCAATATTATGTTAAACATTTTTCAGATGATATTTACAATGTTCACGCACACGATGGTTCTGTTGCAATTCTACACAGCGAAGACTTAGGATGTTTGTAGTAGTAAAGCATTGGTATATCATAATATTAGGATTGTGATTCTAGATATACTGTCTTTTCTTTCATATGGGATTAACTGCATTGACGACACAATAGGCTTTTTAAATTTTTTTTTGTGACCGAACAATAACAGACAAAAGGATACTAAATATAAAACACAAAAAAAGATAAAAATATACCTAGGTAGACCAATTGCCCTTTAAAATTGTTTACATCGTGCTTAATCGAATGACCAGAACATAATGTTTATGAAAATATGATATACACACAATGCTTAAGTAAATATAACACACATATTTAAATTTAAATTTAAACTAAAAAAACACATTTATTTCAAACAACTATAATCACTATCTTTTGCTTACTTAATTGTTTATGTTCTAGTACCTTGATTTATTTTTTAATTTACTTACAATGATTACTACTTATATTTAACCTTATTGTACTACTTATATTAATACTTTAAACCTATATTAGTTTACTACTTGTATTATGTACTTTTAGCGTCACCAAGCACAAGAACTTGTCTTTTTTATTGGTGAGGTATAGCGTTATGATTATTTTGTATAATTATTGTGTTATTAAGCTTTGTAAATTCGATAATATATTAATATAAATAAAAAAAAAGCAAAAGTGATCACAAATATCTCAAGGACAACCTTCTCTTGAACCCATCTACGGAGCTTCCGAAGATGGTTATTTATGTACGTATAGTTATTTCGCTTATTTATGTAAACAGTAGAATACTATCTTAATCCATCTTTGCTTGCTGCAAAATACAAAACTACATAGAGTAATTTTATGGAATGTCTTTAATTGTGCATAACCACACTTTAAAAATCTGCTCGTGTACGCAAAATCCTAATAGTTTTTTTTTACAGCAAAGCATAAATGAAATTTTAGTTTAAATAAGCTTAAACAGATAAAAATGCGCCATAGATATAGTCGATTATTTATTTTTCCGTATCATTTTTTTATATTTTAAGAATGAAATTTTTTCAATGCAAAGGTCAAGAACTAATATCAAACTAGAGCAGATTCTAAGAACGTAGCCCATTTAAACGTAAGATCAAAAGAAAGCTAGTGAATAGTCCAGTCGTTCTTTGTTAAATATTTGATTGTGACCTAAGCTAAGGCACGATGTATTCAATTTTTGCAAAAGCCATATTTTTATCAATGACTTACCTAAAATAACTTTCATTCAGAAAAAAACCCAATTTCACTAGGTAGATGCTGAATTGTTGAGTTCTTTAATGCAGGTAATGCTTTAAACTTTGTGTTTTCGACGTTTCGAATCACATGCCATGTCCTTCTTCTGAGATGATGTGTAAGTAAAATATGATCTTATTTGTTATCCAAAACATTATTCTGTATCCGGCAGGCCGTGTCAATGTACAAACTTTGATTAATTGTGTATATTTTTTACAATTTTTTAAATGTTGTAGACAAATTACTGGATTATACCCATGCTGGGTTAGTATCAAATATTATTGACATCCTAACAGAGACAGAAAAACTCTGTAAGCGAAAGTGGATTATCTAGGCATTTACGGGGCTAATGATCTGTCATTGGCTGGATTAAGTGGCCACTTGACGTATTACAACATTCTCCATTCCGCCTATCATCTGATAGGTTACCAACAATACATGACAAATTTCGGAATATCTATATAGTATGAATTTTCCCACCTCGTTTCACTTTTTAATGAGTTTTTTTACTGGTGATATCTGTTGAGAAAATTGCTAAGATAATCCACATTCGTTTCCAGAGTTTTTCTATCTCTATTAGGATATCAATAAAATTAGATATTTCTTCATTTAATTACAAACAACAGATTAGATAAAATTATGTTAAGTAAATTAAAAATCAATTTTATGTTGTGCTCTTGCTCAAAATGCTAATGAAGGGATGCCCCTAAATTCAAATAAAACATTATAGTAGGACAAAAATAATGACCTGTGTAAAAAAATGTAAGAACCGAAATCCGATAAGGTAAGTCATCGCAATTAATTGGGCAGTTTACATTAAAACTACGAGACGTTGACCTTACTTGGGAAAACAAACGAGATCTGCCTGCCGATTACAATGAAAGCCCCACCCTTTCCCTAGACTGCTTTAAAGACTATTGAGTCTTTTTTCAGTCCAGCCAACTCTACCGTTTTTTTCATCAAGCTAAACCGCGATTTTAAGGTTGTACGTGTGATAAAAAATACGGATGAGTTTACGTTTATGTACGCGAACAAATGCTTTCATTGTTCCCCTACCTCTGTCTCGGCTTATGTATTATAATTGTCATTGTTTCCATCAGCCCAAACCAACCAGAGTCGGCCCAAATTAACAGTGGTAGGTAATGTCTGCCTGCCGATTGCCTAATTGAGGTTGTTTTGAGGTTGCTTGTGAATGCAGATAAAAACAAAGATGATGATGATGGTCCCCATATGATGCATAAGGCGCCGTATTGGTGTTGCATACCTTTTAAGTATTATAGCTGCAAAGAAGAAGAATTTTGAAAAAAAAACACAAAAGTAACAGTTAAATTAGTTAACGATTAGGTTGATGAGGAATAAAGTCAGAGCGGAAAACAAAAACAGCATACTCGAAATAATTAAATTAAACGGTAGAGAAAAACATTTAGCCCCATAGTATTTTTTATGCGGTTTCTCGTCTCCCAAAATTATCCTTGATGGGTAAAGTTCTAGCTACAGCTATTTCCGTGGTCGCTCGGCGTAGTTCTGTTTAACCGTTTCCAGCAATTAATTACAAGTTTGAAATAACTATTTCGCCTGTATAAATAAACCGAATTAATCCGATAAAGGATGGTCATAATAATGTTATTGTTTAGTCTACCCTGTAATTAATTTCCCTTGAAACAGAAACGTTGAAAGCTTTTAAAACTTTAAATCAACCGAAGTTTGGTGAATTTATTTGTAACCCAGAATAAAATTATTGATAGCAAAACATTATTCGATTCTTGATTTGGATAAGTAGAGAAATTATCAATAAAAAGAAGGCGTTACTTTAGGGATCATTTCTAAAATGGGGAAAATACTTTACTTTAGTAAAATATTTTAGATCGGTATACGAATATTGTCAATTTTGGACAGTCTAGCTAATAAAACAACACCATGAAAAAAGATAGATACCTTTTTTCATTATAATAAAATTTCCGCATTGGTTGTTTGAACAAAACATCCTGAAATTGAATAAGTTTGCTTACAGCGTACGTGTGTGGTTAATGTGTTCTCGTTAATTGTGATCCTAGAATTAGCCCTATATATTTATAAGTGCGGTCGGGAGAAACATATATATATACAGGGTGGAGGGTGGTCTGGCCACAAGTGTAAGTCCGCAGGCAGTTGGGGAGCCACACTTGAGGCTTTCAAATTAAGGGAACAACCAAATAACTGAGGACTTGGCCATTCTAAAAACCAAAATATCGTACGGTTATATTTTTAATAATAGTGGTGAGCGCTTTATGCGGAAATTGCGGGATTGATCCCCGGCGAGGTCAATATTAAATATTGATTTCAGGGTAGGTACTTTTTTAGATAAAACTATATCATATTATGTGATACCTTGGACTGTCACTAAAGCGTAAAACTGATCATGTTACCTTTATGTAAAAATACTCATGATTTACTGCATTTGCTGCATAAATGCAACGCCCTATTCGCAATCGAGTGCGGATAAGGGAGTGTAGTTGTAGTATATTTTTAAATTTTAAACTCAATTTATATTTTTTGAATCACAATAATTTATTTTCACTATACGGTGGTAAACATGTATTAATAAAGACAGTGAAATAACTTTTCGGCGGTGCCGGCATACGGCGTTTTTATAGCAGGTGAGAAACAACGTAGATTTTTCTGGATACGGTACTTCGAAATTGTGTGTTCCACGCCAAATCTAGCACCAGAATTCTAACCTTTTCTGCGTCTTCATACTATATTAATGGAATAAATAAAATTATTAAGATTCACTCGGACATTTCAGCTTTATTTGTGAGATAACTGTGCGAGAAGGTAGAAAATAAGCTATGGTGGAGCGGGATTTCAATAAAGGAATTCGAATCCACTGTCCGTTATTCTAGCCACAAGACAATAACCGGATTCGAAATTCTAAATTGCTTAATATGCTAATTTGTTAAAAACTTTTTCTAAATTGGTTTCTGCTTTTTTCAAACTATAATACCTTTTTGTTTTTTCATTTCCCTTCCTTTTATGAATTAAAATGGAGAAGTACATAATCATATTTTAACAATTGTTAAGCACTTCTAGGTTTCCTATTCCTGGGATCTTTTTTTTTTTTAATATTTATTTATTTAGTACATTCGAATTTACAAAGCTTAAAATAAAACAATAATTTTACAAAATAATCTTAACGCTATACCTCACCAATAAAAAAGACAATCTTTTGTGCTTGGTGAGGGAGGTTACGCTAAAAGTACATAATATAAGTAGTAATCATAGTAACGTAAATATAGGTAGTATAAGGTATAATGATAAGTAGTAAATATAAGTAGTACAATAAGGTAAAATATAAGTAGTAATCATTGTTAGGAAAATTGAAAAATAAATCTTAGTACTAGGATATGCAAAATAAACAATTAAGTTAGCAAAAGTTACTGATTATAGTTGTTTAAAATAAATGTGTTTTTTTAGTTCTAAACGACATCTTGTTTTAAATGATAAGTAAGTGACAATTTCACAACGCTTCAAACCTTTTTTAAACAAAAAGTTAAAAAAGAGACCTTTTTTTTTCATTTGGCAAGCCCTTTAGTTGAATGTCAAAGATAATCAACAACATCAACCAACCGACTCTTCAACATTATCAACTAAAATATTACTTCCCAAAATTCAGAAATTCTAGGAGTTCCAAGGATACCAGTTCTGTCAGAACTTTTGATTGACTCGTAATTTACATTATCATTTGCAAATGTTGAGCACTTACACAAATACTCTTCAATACCTCTTCAAGGTAGATTGTCAGTGTCGGAAAGAGAATATTTTAAAATTATAATTCTTGAAAGCAGTCATGTAAATCTGATTTATGTAAATGAAACATTACGTTTAATAATAATATTGAAAACTCGTTTCGTCTGTAAAAAAATGTGTTCCTTATCTGCAGGAAGTACTTGATCCATGTTTTGTTAGCCTGAAAAAAAATTAGAGATCTGAATTTACTGTATCTCATAACGTTTTATAAAAAAATACGTATGTTAATATATACTTTTTATATTAAAGAATATGTGATATAAAATGGTAATTCAAAGAAAACAAAACCTTCCGTTTTACTATTAAAATACAGGGATTCGCTTTTCTTTCGTTATGTAGAACGACCTATTTCTCAGAAGATTATTTTGTCTAGAAATGTTATTACACGCGTTACTATTACGTGATTTTAATAAGGGCGAAGGTAGTTGTTGTTTATGGACTGTCTAAAATACTGAGAAATATGTCAAAGAAAACTGTTTTATAAGCAGAAAAAACAATGAAAACTGCTTACTTGGCTAAGAAAAGTTGTGACGCAAAAAGGAAAGTTTGAGATATTAATTTTTGCATTATTCGCCTGGGACTAGAGCAATGTTTTAAGATGCTTAACATTTTTACTTTTTATTTGACAATTTAAGAGTTGAAAAAATCACAGAAAGGTACAATGTTTATTTATTAAATAAATTAACTTGTAAATTAATCGTATTTTTCTATCTTTCTCCTGTTAGCAATGTTTCAATTTACCCATACCTTATGAGTCGGAAATTATGTATTACTAAAAAAATGTTATCCGATGTGTTTTTCAAAGAATCTAAAAAAAATATAATGT
>JAGVSP010000843.1:0-54499 GCA_022494985.1 Micrasema minimum
GGTTAACATTGAGCGCAATAACGCAAAAATGCATCATAGCAATGACGGGGCAACCAAACTCGTTTGCGCTACCAACACTATCATCCATACCAACACAATCGCGCAAAACAGAGCCGAACTGAGGGCAGGCGGCCAGCAGCTTGTAATACCCGACCCGGCCCTTACAAGTAGAACTAGACCAAGAAGGTTCTACTATAATTAAAAAGAGGTTTGATAAACTTAGATAGTTGACGCTTAAATTCATCAAAGGAAAATCAATCATTACGACAAAAGAATTACATGCTATTAACAAAAAAAATTAAGTGTTTTTTTAATTTAAAAAAAATTGCCTTCCTTAACCATGTGAACTAGTTACTCAATCCATATGACGAAGGCAGACATTGTCTGCCTTCAAATATTTTTTGTTGATTTGCGTTTCGTGACTAACAACGGCTTTCAGAGAAATCGTTTATCTCTTTTCTGTCATATTTAATAGTATTGCATGGAAAGAGTAGGGTATACGATTGTCAAGTGAGTAGTTTTAGTATTACCCACTTGGGTCTAACCCTACTGGGCTTCAGGGGCTTGGTACCCAGTACGCGGGAAAACGCGCGTCGGATGGCGGCCCATTTTATGGCAGAGATGGATTTAGAACATTTTGGGAAAAATTCAATAATAACGCACACTTTCTTCGTAATTTGATAAATTCATGTAGGTACAACTATGGCTTAAATTTTATTTAAAACACAATTTATATATTATGAATGAATCCGCCACAATGAGAACTCTCTGGTAACTTCGTCTGAACGAGGATCGGAAAATGGAAGAAGGACTTACCAGAGCTGGACTCAACAAGGGCGGGAAGTGACGAATGAAGGATCATCAGGAAGGGCGAAGTATCCTGGAATACTCTGGAACACCACGTCGAACTGGCGCGGCGGGACACAAACGAGGGGCAGCAGCACACTTTTACTCACTTTCACCGAGGGGGGTTTCGGGTGTCGGTTTCTGAGATGGATGGCGAGTATAACGAGGGGATTTCGGTGAAAAGAACGAAGGAAGATCAGGTATTGGAGTTCACGAGAAGGATGGATGTTGCGAGGTCAGAGTAATGTTGCTGCGGTGAGCGGGTTTTCGAGACTGAATTGGAGTTGCAAAATAGGTTACAAAAACGGAATGGAATGGGTGAAGGTAGGCAATAATTTTTGGAAGGAATTCGAACTACCTATCACCAGAGAGTATCAATAATGGCCAAACCAATGAATCACAATACTTTATTTAGTAGTTGGTAGGTAAACACTATACACGTATTAATATAGACAAGAAGATATAGTGCAATACTTTGCAAAGGTCTTGCAATGAGTCGTATAGTAACAAAGGCGGCAATGTAGATCTGACAAATTTTCGGCAACATAAAATTGTATGATTGTAAACTTAGTAATATTTTCGCTTGATTAAGACTGGTCATCTTACCTTCGTGTAATAAATTGATCAAGAATCACTGCACTTTGTGTACTGATGCATTCGGTGCGGATAAAGGAATGTAGTAGTAGTAGTAACTGGTTTTGAGTTTTTTTTTGTTTAATATCAATTTGTGTAGTTGATAGACGATGTTAGTTTACCTCACTAAGTATAATAACCTTCACAAAAATGTATAATGTTAAGATATGAATAGTAAGGAAACGATTATAATCTAAAATCTAAATAAATAAAATAATAAGCAATAAATAAAAATATAATGTATTGTTTATATATTTAGACAGTTCAAGAAAAAAAATACAGGTATTCCTATTAAATATATTTAACGTACCTACCTAAATTTAAATTAAAAGTACGCAAATAATATAACAAACTCATGCGTCATGCGTATTAATTAAGAAAAGCAATAAAATCTCAAAGTCAAGTCTGTAATTTGTAACCATAAGTCTTTATTACGTACTAAAATATATATTTTTTAATGTTTTTCGTAACGATAAAAATCCAAAATGGCCTCTACTGAATCTGACTCTGGTACAGTAAATATGGCTTGAATTTAATTACGCCAAAATATTTTCAGCTCATTAAAACCCGACCTACTACAACTAAAACAAAATTGTCTGAGCTTATTGTGCACTTTAATATTATGTGCATTTTGCATGCACCAATAAATTGACAGATTTATGTACAAACACAGTAACTCAAAATTTGCAAAAAATTTAGTAGTATAAAATTTTTTTTAAAAAAATATCTCCATATTACACGCGAATTCTCTAATTATTTACCGTGGATATTTGTTTAAAATCCTTAACATGTTACTCCTTAATAATTTTTAAAAAGTCAAGACTTTTTATAATTATTTATTATTGGTTGGATATCCATAGAGAAAAATTAAAATAATACAAAATTTAATAAATAACTAGTAAAAAAATGATATCTATATACATATGTATGCAATAGCTAGCCCGTGGAGGCTTTAAAAAAGTCGCTTCCACAGGAAAATTGAAACACTAAATTGTTACTTTAATTTATTTATTTTTTCCCAGATTACTTTCAAGTACACTTGCTTTTTTTAAAAATCAATAAATTTTAACTAGTAAATTTAAAATTAAAACAGAAATACCATAAAAGGTAATTTTAAAAAACGTAGGTTACTGTGTTTTATGTTCGCGACAGTCGAAATGCACAGCTGTTGAACTTTTTGTTGATTTGTCAGAAAAGTTGTAGCGGTAAAGATTATATGAGATCTTGTCAGTTGGCGTTTAATCCTCAAGTTTAACCAATGTATTTTCGTCAGTTGACATGTTGTATAGTCCGTTCACGTCTGGTTGTCAAGGACTGAGGTAACCCTAATTTTTTATTTAACAAATTATTTTATTTATTTATTAATTATTTTTAACCAAAACAATATTCACATTTAAAAATAAAATAAAAAACTTTTTTTGTATCTCCCTATTATAAAAGGGCATTTGAATTCTTTTTATCTGTCCCATCTCTGGATAAATACAAAAAATCCACAAAATGAGAATAATATCTTAATAATATCAGAATGACGGACGACAGATAGACGAAACACGTTCTGGTGTGGAGACCGCGGAACCAGAGGCCTCAAGGACGTCCACCGATGAGATGAAATCTGCTGGAAGACAGTGGATGGGGACGGCGCAGGATCGGGAGGAGTGGAGACGGCAGGGGGAGGCCTATGTCCAACAGTGGACCTCAACGGGCTGAGATGATGATCTTAATGTTTTCCTATATCAGAACCTTATGGCGCATAAGGCACTGAAACAGTAAATTGGTACTCTTTATTCAACGTACAGTTTAATAGTAAAGCCTACTTTAAACGGGTCCAAAAAATGTAGAGTTTCTTGTTCAGAAAACTGTACAGTCT
The DNA here is from genome assembly GCA_022494985.1 of Micrasema minimum. Classification (NCBI taxonomy): domain Eukaryota; kingdom Metazoa; phylum Arthropoda; class Insecta; order Trichoptera; family Brachycentridae; genus Micrasema; species Micrasema minimum. The sequence continues at coordinate 3,347 of JAGVSP010000843.1, forward strand.
GTCAAAAGACACGCTAAATATGTATATTTTTAAGCGCCATCCTAAGTTATTATCGCATGTGTATACTCGGAAAATTTTAAATATAGCTAATGAAGTATATATATTATTATAAAATATATTAACTGTCAGATCAGCCAAACGTCAATTCAATATTCCATACAGTTCTCGCTTTATACGGGACTGTTTGCAAACTGCAGAAGAAACTGTACAGTTTTCAGTCCCGTACAAAATGCGCTTAACACAAACACTTCGTTTTTGAAGAGTTTCTAGTGGAACCTGTTAACGGCAAGGCGTGTGTGGAAAAACATAAACAAAAAGTCGTTTTCAAAATACTAACAAACAAGTTGTTAGGAACTAAATAATAAGAAATAATAAATTACCGATCAAGACAATGACATTCCAAGGTTTAAATTTATTTTATCTTAGACTCGAATAGACTTGGTATAATAAAAACGCAAAACATGAATAATTGCAAACATTACGTCAGTCGTATTTTCTGTTTAAGAGTTTAAACAATTCAAAGTTTGTTTATAAGTTACCTACAGAATGAGACAAAAATCGGAAACCAAATCGACGAAAAAAATCGTAGGGGTGGTAAAAAGGGCTTAGTAGAAGACAACCTTTCAAGAGAGACAAACATAACTGAAGATTTGAATACTGAAATAACAAAAAATTATCCAAATTACATTGATCACTTAACGTTTTATTTTGAATTGTTTATTTAATTCATGGTATGTTCTGCAGTATTAATGCGTAATAATAAGATAATTTTTTGGGATTAGAAAACAATCATACACAAAATAATTAACGTTACTTATTTGAACCGGGTTGTGGTCTAGTGGTAGATTCGAGGACTCCGGATTAGAATCTCTAGGTTCGAATCCCACTCCAGCACAACTTGTTTCCTCTTCTCTGGCACAGTTATTTCCGACTATTTGAAAACAGTTCCAAAACTGAAATATTTGAGTGTATCATAAGAACTCAAATGTTTCTTTTAAAAATTAAAAATAACCCAAAAAAAATAACATGAATTTCACATGAAATGGAGTCAATTAAAAGCGAATCCATAACTCATTTATGACTTGCTTTTTTTACTTTTTATACAAAAAAAATATTATAAAACACAAGTAAAAGAGGATAGAACGCCATACCACTCTGTCCTGGCACACTTCCCTCGCTTCATTTATATTGAATTTCTTAGCATTTTAGCATCAATCCTCTATTATAAGCACAACGCAAGATGCTGTTAGAAAACTAAATTTATGAAAAATAATAAATTATAATAAAATAAACTAAAAACTAAGTATACATCTTTGGGAGTTTCATAATGAGCAGTATAATTATATTAGAATCTAACAAAAAAGGGATTCTATAATGCAATCAACTCACCAAAAAAAGGGGCGAAAATTGCGAAAGTTATTAAAATGAAAAAAAAGTTGGATGATTTGCGTAACATCCTGTACTCTGGATGCTTAAAGCTCGTGGATGTATAAACCTTGGCATTTCAACTAAATTTTCTTTAACTGGATCACGTTTTTACAAAAGTACTTTACAATAACCTTATTAAGTATTATTTTATTAGCTATTCAAAGTATGCACACCTAATGCACAGTGACTTCTATAGTTAGTCAAACCACTATGCTAATCCGTCTTACAAATAATATTAAAGTGAATTTATCTCTATAAAATGGCTAATGCTGTATAAATAAAAAACGTAAAATGGTTAAACTTAAGACATCCTGAATTTTTTTATACATCACTATCATCATCATACCATATCTGCTCCCTATGTAAAGCATACGGATTTCACAAATTGCCTCCAAGCCAAGCAATCGGCCGTCAGTTTCCGCGCATCCTCCAAGTCAGGTTCACGTCCCGCAGCTCTGACGCAAACAGCCGACGGATCGTCAACAGTGGACGTCCAGGTCGGCGAAAACCTGTTGTCTTGTAAAATAGGCAAGCATGGATAAGGCTCTCGGAAGGAATACGTGGTATATGGCCTAGCCACCCGAAACGCCTTCGCCGGATGACAGTAGATACCAAAGGTTGCTGCGAGCTTTGCCTCACTTCCTTCTGTATTCCTTACAAATACACCTATTCTCAAAGCCCAGAAGCCTGCTGTTTCTGGCCCTGATTAGGTGCCATGAGAATTTGATTCTATATATTTTTTATTTTATTTTTTACCTTTTATATAATTTTCTTGTTACTTTAAATATTTAATTATGAACTGATTCTACTATTTTTTTAATAATATAAGACTGATTCTTACGTCATGATATAATGTGATAAATGATCAATATACATTGGAATTGGTGTACCAATCTAGTGTCTTATAGATGTGGATAATGGAAAGTAGCTTTGGCATGTTTAGAAAAATGAGTTTTCTGTTTATATGAATTATTATTCAAATATTAATACATTTTTAAAAATTATGCTGATATTCTTTTCAAAGGCAGTAAAACGTCACATGACTCTATCTTGATATACACACCTCGCTTCTTCCACATTCATGAATCTTTTCATGCAGCAACGCCGATTATTCCAATTTTTCAGATGTTCATTTTCAAGCACTAATTAGTTAGAAATTTACTGAAATTGTGTTTAAATTTCAATATATAATACATTTGAAAATGACATGATTTATGTTTAAAATATAGTTATTAGTTATAAGACTCCTCTGGTCGAATCTAAATCAGACTTTGCCTGACTATTAATAACTTTACCTTGAAAATACCAACTGAATATATTAAAATTGATTGCACGAATCAATGTAAGATGTTGCATCTGTACCTAGTGCAATAGTATAGCTATGTTTAAACAGAACTCATTTTAATTCAAACTCGAAACTTGTTTTTCTAATCAATTATGGAGATACAGTTTTATGTCCATGGGTAATTACAAACGCCATTGTAGTCTCTTTACGTCGTGAAAAATTATCCGAACTAGGTAATGAAAAAACAATATTTTTACATTTAAAACAAATTTTGCTTTCAAGGTTTCACCTAACGTCAGTTCTTGATATTTAAGTTTTTTCAAAATAAAATTATGAATGTATTTATAACCACGCCCACGCTTTGAAAAAAATATGAAATTATACTTCAAACTCTTACAAAAGAAATTATACTTCAACTCTTACAAAAGAAATACGTAGACCAATTTCTGAAAAATGTATGAATTATTTGTTAAAAAATGCGTAAAAGAGCTTATTTTTGAAGTTTTTATTTTTTCATGATAAATAAAATTGTCAGAAAAAAAAAAAAATATCTTTATTAAAAAATACATCAAATTTTGCGAAAACAAAAAACCAGTGTTTACTTTATCATTTTTAAAAAAATCATTCACATTTTATTTAAGTAAAATTAAAATAAAACTTCATCTCAAAGCCACACAATATCAATTACTAAAAACTGAAAAAAAATTGGCTTATAAAAAAAGGCTTAAAAGCGTCATAGCTTGGCACGCTATTATTACGATTTGTAGTGTGGTATTAAGTTCTAAGAATGACACAATAGGCAAGACTTGTACATTTACGCAATTTTTCTTCAGCAAACACCCATTTTCTACGGTATTCTGGTCCTATAGCTCAGAAGGGTACCTATTTATTACACGACTCCATCTTAACGAACAGGTGCTAGTAATTTCAAGTTTTTCATTCGTCTTCCATCCCGCTCCCACTTCCCATTATACATCCGGTTCTTCCATCTGTCCTCTTCTCTCTTTCTCCCTACAAAGCAGATTTAATACCTCGTCCGCCGTTTTTGTAAATAATTTCCGTCGTAAACTTCACACACACATGCACACTAACTTGATTACGCACACATGTATGAAAACTATCCTGTAAATTACTTATAGTCAAAACTTAACACATTTATAACAGGAGTTGTAAAGTCGCGGCGGTGGACCTGACTTGGGCATGTACTCCGGATGCCTCGGGAGAGCCTGAACCCGAGCTGTCTCTTATTCGCGCCCGCAGGATCTCGCCGTCCTGGCAGACCGTCGGTGACCATCTTTCGAATGTGCTCGCCGGAGTTGATGGACGCGGGCCTTACGTGGGAGGAGGCTAAAGAGTTGGCTTGTCTCCGCGAGAAGAGGAAAATTATAAAAATAATTATTTTTTATTTTAAAGTACCTAGTAACATAAATGCTTACTTTTTAATCGTATCCAAGAAAAATTGTTGGTAATTCGCACTTTGATCTTAGTATGGTCTGCGTAGAAATTTTACAAACAGCGTTTCTTTATTTCTGAGCCTAGCTTTAGTTCAATAGAAAACATATTTAAATTGCATACGAACAAGTCACAAAACATTTGTCAAACAATTACATATTCAGGACACGAACCTGTCACCGTATAGTTGTGAGAAAACTGTTCTACCACTCAACTACGAAATGTGAAAAGAGCAATGTACTCAGGGATCGATCCCACCTTCACCAAATATACCAAACCACACAAAAAAAATACTGTAAGAGGCATTGAAATATTTTTAGTAGCAGGACATAATTTGCTAACATTAAAGTATTTATTCTTAATCCTGATACTATTAAAGCTTTTTAATTAATTGAGTTATAAACATAAATTAATTTAAGCAATGTAATGTAGTGTTTATGTATTTAAAATAAAATTTTATTCGGCTTGCAACGTATCTCTACGAGCTAAAAATAAATATTTTTTTTAAATTTTACAAAAAAATTAAAAATTCAGTGTCATAATTAGTAAATCAGTCAGTAATTAGTTAGAACCAATTGTAGGCAGCCTTATGCGCACTTTTTACGGGACCAAAATCAGCACAGTTTCTTGTGCAGTTTCTTGTTCAGAAAACTGTACAGTCAGTCTAAAGACACGCTAAATATGTAAAGTTACCATCGTATTTTTGCTCACAGGAAATTGTTAAAATAACTAACTAACTAACTTTCACGCTATTTCCCCGAAGGGGTAGGCAAAGAGGATAGAACGCCATACCACTCTGTCCTGACAGACTTCCTTTGCTTCCTCTGCATTCATACATCTTCTCATGCACATACGCCGGTTATTACGACTTTTCACATGTCCACTTTTAAGTACTTGACGTACTTGGTCATGCCATGTCTTTCTCGGCCTTCCGCGGCTTCTACATCCAGGCACACTTGCATTCAAACTTCTTTTAGCCGTTCTTTCATCACTCAAAATGGTGTAACTTAACAACATGCCGTGCTTTTTATGAGGACTAGTCTATTGGTAAATCCATAGATAATAGGTTATGAAATTTATACAGAAGGTTAAGATAGGTTGGGTTTAATAAAATAATTTTAAATCGAATGGCTATTTAGAAGCAATATCCTTTATAATAGGTTATTAAATTTATACAGTAGGTTAATGATAGGTTAGGTTAAATAAAATAATTTAAAATCAAATAGATTTTTAAAAGCGAAATTTGACAATACATAATGAAGGCGTAACCCAATCGCGTATCAACCAATTACAGCTTTGCGCTTTACTCTACAAACCAGAGAGTAAAAATGTTTTTAAATTTTGACAGCCTGCATGGCAAGTTACCCCCTCAAAAAAAACTAATAATATAAATATGATATTTATTTTTTACGTTTTTTTAAATATTAATTTTAAATATTAATATCTTGATGATAAAGTGGGTTGGCTTACTGATTTTATTATGGCTGGCAATGTATTTATTATTTTTAATATAATGGTCGGTAGAGATCTTTAGAAACTATTACGCATACTTGTCTCATTTTTAGTTTGTAAATAAAATTTAATAATCTTCATATCAACAGTCTTATCTTCTTATCAGTTTAGTGTAACGTCTTCATAGTAATAAGATAATATTCACGCTTATGCAGCGCATTATCTAAACAATGTAATTTTCACTGGTAGAGTCTCATCTTTGAATTTTTCCGAATGTCAAACTTAATGTTTATGACTTAAGCCCGCTATATATGGGACAGTTTACTACACAGTTTTCTGTGCAGTCTGAAAACGGTCCCGTATAAAGCTAAAACTGCATGAAAAACTGTGTGCTAGTGTCAGATTTAAGCTGACATGACAGTCAATGTTTTTTATGTAAACGTTTAAGTAGACATTGGTTTATTGTATGCTTTTAAATACGTAAAAAAACCAATAACATATTTACATTATTAGCTAAATATACAATTTCCTGAGAGCAAACATACGATAATAACTTACAATCGCGTTTCAAAAATACATATATTTAGCGTGTCTTTTGACAGAAGTTTGACAGACTGCACAGTTTTCTGAACAAGAAACTGTGTAGTTTTCTGAACAAGAAACTGTCTCATATAAAGTGGGCATAAGTGTCAGACCAAATATTACTGATCCTTTTTTAAAGTAGGTAATAAAAACAGCCATGGGAAAATTATCGACGAGAAGTATTTACAATCTTGTCACTTTACTATTACAACGACTCATCATCATCATACCATCTGGAGCATATGGATTCCACAAAATGCCTCCAGGCTAAAGTTCCCGCGCATACTCCCAGGTCAGGTCTACGTCCCGCAGTTCTGACTCAAACTGCCAACAGATTGACAACAGCAGACGTCCAAACCTGATGCCTTTTAAAATAGGCAAGCATGGTTAAGGCTCTCGGGAGGCATACGTAGTATATACCCTAGCCAGCCGAAGAACAAAACTAAGACACTACTTCTACTACTTTCCCTGATCCGCACCCAATGGTGCATAGGGCACTGCATTGGTACACCAAGTCTAGTGGTCAAGCCAGAATAAATACTTCATTTTGCAAGGATTATCTATGGTTAGGCCAATATGTAGGTACCCACTAATTTTTTTAATTCATTGTTCCAATGTGGTTCGACAACATATGAATAACGCCGCTACGCTCCTCGAATCAACTTCTTCACTCTGTCATCGCCGCCGCTATATAAGTTTTTCGCTATTTATTTGTGTTTTCCTCGTCATCTGTGTGTGCCATCAAGTTTAGTGTCCATCACCGCCATCTCCAACTATTGGATTCATCAATTCGTCCGCCGCTTCGCAGTCACGAGGAAGACCAGGGAAGAATCTCAGGTTAGTGGACGCTTTTGCATCTGACTTATCCTGGGTATTTTTTGTATTTATGAAGTCATACATATTACATAGCGCCCACGTAAACGCCCGCTGTTGGAAATTTGTCTAACAATATTAGGTATTCAATTTTTGCCATTATCTCTTTAATTTTCGAAGTTATCATCCCGCCTGTTTTTCCATGAGTAGTGAATCTTGATCATTTGTTACACGAAGGCTAGGTGATCTTGAAAAAACACATTAAAATGAATATTTCATGTTAAAACCCATCGGGAATCGAACTCGCGACCACATGCAGGTGGACTGTCACTTAAATGGATCCTTTGGACTCTTTGCTGCCGCGTCTTCTCTGGGCGTGGTTGGCGGGGGGCGGGCGGGAGGTTGCGGTTGGGTGGGAGGTAGTTATAACTAACGACTAAAAAAAGGGTAGAATCACTAATATCCCTATCACTGTAAATTTGACAATCTTAGAGCCGAGACAGTGATAGAGGCAATGAAAGCATTTGGTCGTGTATTTAAAAAACTTTTCTTCCGCTTTTTCCACTTAAAACTGAATCTATTAATTTCACGGATTAGCTTTACAAAATCAGTAGAGTTTTGCTGGAATGAAAAAAGACTTTATAGTCTGAGGAAGAAGAAAAAATAAAAGGAACGTCATGTCTGGCATATGACAAAAGAATCTTGCAAATGTAAAAGTGGATGAAGTATCAAATGGAGTATCAAATGACTGGGTTGTCTGAAGGTAGATTCGGGTACTCTGGATCGGAATTTCTAGGCTTGAATCCTACTCCAGCAAAACTTTTTTCCTACTTTCTGACACAGTTTTATCTGACTATATTTATTTTAATATTATCTACGCCCAAAGGGCTTTTACATTGCACAATTCAAATATTGTATATAATAAGAAAAATAATAAAATACAGGTAGCAACACATTCTGGTATAACACATTCAATTAAAATAAATAAAAATATAAATTGCTTAAAACTTTAAATAATAAATAAGTAAAATTTGAATAAGAATATGAATATGAAAGCAGCCCCGAAATTCAAAGATGTCATAAGAACTCAAATATTTATTTTACGAAAAAAAAGAAAAAAATCAGTAATTCGTTGTCTGATAGTCAAGATTCACTGGAATCACCTTAAGAATCTTCGGGTTCGATTCTCAGAGACTTGTAAACAATTTTATGCACATAATTTTTTTAAATACAAATCGCTGCCTTAGTTCTTGTATGTTCAATGAACCATTTCATAAATTTTGCAGGAGACGTTTTATTTTTGTTTTTACAGGTGGATCCTAAATGATTCGCGATTTCGGTAATTTTGATTCGCATACATTATGTCATAATATATACGAAACGAAATTACCTATGTCGAGAATCATTAAGGATCTATATGTAAAAACAAAAATAAAGCGTCTCCTGCAATATTTACGAAATGGTTGATTGAACATTCAAGAACTAGGGCAGCGAAATGTATTTTTAATTTATTTTTCAACGGAAAAGACAATGAAGGAAAGATACGCATAACCCAGCCGATGACAAGTCACAAGCCCTGTAAACGCCTAGATATCCAAACTCCATTACAAAGCTTCTTTACCGTGATAATGCAGGCCCGTCATGGGTAAATCCAATATTTGTCTAAAAGGATTTGAACACATTCAAAATTGTTGTTGTTTTTAGGTGTGTTCAACTGACAGCAATATCCAGAGTTCTTTTTTGCTCTATGTCCTTATTATTATGATTTAATACAATTTGTACTCATGCAATGACGTCACATTGTTATTATTCATTCACAAAAAAATACTAAACTCATTGCTATGCACTTTATGCATGTTTTGGTGAGTATGCATTTTGGTTGGCTCAATGTAAAAATCCCGGATCATTGAACTTCGCCATTTCGTGTATGTATACGACAATGGATACACCTTGTTATGCCGGTGTAGTTGTGTAAAACTGACCTAACCTAACTCAAAATTTGTTGAGACCAGATCAGAATAACATAGAGCCTAAGCCGGAGACCTTAAACAAATTAATGGGTGGTTACAAAATACTTTATATTTGATTTATTGTGTTAATTTTGTTCCAATAACTGAAAATGTTTTTTTGTAATAAGGTATGATATTCCGCTATGGTGATTAGTAGTTCAAATACTGTAGTGCATAAATAACTCCTCTATTTTCGCTTATGAAAATGTAATAAGATCTTGATTTTCACCAATATTTAAAAAAACATTTTTATAGCGCTGTCCGTAAATAACTTTTTTAATATCAAAATCTCGATTTGCCGCCAAAACTGGTCAATTTATGTAAGGATACGTCTATTCATCATTAACCAAGTTTTGATGTATGTAGCGCCTAAAATATAAAAGTTTCATAGACACTTCTTTGGTTCCACGCATCAACTATATATTCAGTACAACCCTTTTTGTGCGCTAGGCGCTAAAGCATGTGTTTTAAGGTAGAGCCGTTTTGGTAAGCTCCGTTTTTAAATATTTTTTAAAGAGGAATCTTTCGAAATTATTTTTTTTTAATTTTACATTGAAAAAAATTCATATACTTTTCACTCAAAAAAAATATTGAATTGAAAAATATATAGCACATTTCCCTATTATCATTTTTATGTTAAATCACACGTCGCAAAAAAATTCAAAGATAATAGGTATTATGATCATCCTGTAGATACGCTTCGACTGTTTATGTATGTATTAGAACATTCGCTTAGAATACATAAACATTCACATAAAGGATGTATGTGTTAGTAATACGCACACCACAGAGGCTCGGTTACTTTGCCAAATAAATTTGGGATATTTAGATGCAGCTAACACACCCATACTTATATGAAAACGCATATCCTCAACCTTTGCCTTAGTATCAATTTTCAATATAATAAAATTTTATAAAAAAAATACTTATTATTATATTTTATTTTTGCATGATACCTTAGATTGGAACTAAGCGTAAGACTGATGATCTTAACTTGAGGTGATAACATTATCAAAATACACTGCACTTGTTTAAGTAATGCAATATCCTATTACTGTAAAGAGGGGATAACGATATGAGATAAAAATCTTTAAGATGTTAGGAAAATCATGGCACAAAATAAATTATCCTACTTACTTCAATAAAAACAGTAGCCATGCGAATCATATTGAAGTGCAGTAGAAGAACAAACTTTTGAATATTATGTCTGTACCAAAGAATCAAATATAATGTTGCTAATAAATTAACAAAATTGTTAAAAGGATAATTCCAAAATATTTGCAAAACAAATTAAAAAAACAATGACTTTTTTCATAAATATGCAACAAGAGGTTAAAAAAATATAAGATTAGAAAAGAAAAGAAAAACTATGTCACAGAATTGTCTAATGTATAAGGGTATTAAAATGTATAAGGAGATTCCTGATGAAATAAGAAATGAACAAAATGTTAAGTTATTTAGGGTTCAATGTAAAAAATATATGTGTGAAAAATATTAGTGTAGGTATCATATTATAGCTAAATTGAAAAATGTATAATAGTAGTATAAGAATAGTTAGGAAAAAAAAATATGAAGTGGAATATAATAATATTAGTCTATGTAAAAATTATATAGAACTAAATAAATATAATAATTTTTAAAAAAATATAATAATAATAAAATCCATACTAGCAAAGGTAGAAACACTATATTTGAATCCTGAGGAAATTACTTAAAATAATTTCAAAGACCTGTTTACAATTTGATATCTAAAGGGGAATAACTAGACCATTACCCATCCACCCACAGCTGTTATAGAGTCCTGGGGGACGGGGAAGGGCGGAGGGATTGCGATTATCTATTTCAGTTACTCTATGCGGTGTATCTCGCAAGTAAAGCAGTGCTCTATGCACCATTATTTGCAGATAATACGGAGGAAAAAAGGAAATATTCTATTCATCAGCTTGTCAAATAGAAATTATAAAATGTTGTCGACTTCTTTTACCAACACATTTATAATCCTTTTGCCACCAACACATAAAATCTAAACTTTTTATTTATTTATGTGTGATCCAACGTGTATTAGTTTACTATAAATTTTAGCGTACGCCAAAATTATGAATGAGTGGAATTTATGAATGAATAGTGTTGTTTTTAAGTTCGATGGACGAAGTTTTTTTTGCCAACGTGATGCATATTTTTACAAATACAACCGCTATTCGTTGCATTTTTTGTGTAGTGGATTGTGCATAGTATTTTTAAGGTGACCTCTGCTTTCAGATCTTGAATGCACGGGCAAATAACAAGTTTACTTTTCTGTAAGTGATTGAATTGCTTATTTTTGTTTCTCTTTGTTGTTTATTTACGGATATTTATTAATGTAATTTGACAAAGTTGGATTGACTAAATATAATTAACATATTAATACTACAATGCCCTGTCTCGACACGGACTCTAGTGAGTATCTAGTGAGTCGGGGCCAGATCCTTGGCATGGGTCTCTACTGCCATCTCATTATTGTGATTATATTAAATGTGTAATCTAATAAATAAATAAATAAATAATAAATAAATATGTTACCTACCCTAAGTGTATCTTCGATTATGGCATAATACATAAATACATAAACAACGCCTAAGATGTTATTTTAACGACAATAACGCTTAACAGTTAGTATGCGCTGTAATGTGACTTGCGGTAGCTTCTCCATACAATCGTAGTCTTAGATATTTTCCCAGAAATAAAGAAATCATATAAATAAGACGATCAGAAAATTTAAAAAATTAAATATCTAAAAAGTGAGAATAAATCGTTGCTCTAGTGCTAACTCCCCACGGAGAAAATCAAGGACTACGCTTGTATGGAGAAACGCTTGCGGTCACGTGGCAGTGCATCCTCTTAGAAAAATTACCCAAATATTATAATTATTATTACTATGAAAACATTACAAAATGAAATGACTAATTTCTCAGGAATGTCTTTAAAACTAACGATAAGTTTTGGGAATTTCAAGAAAAACGCCCACGGCTTCTATTACTAATTAGTACGAAGCTTGATTTTGTACGTAAATAATTTTATGTATTATAATTTGCTTAAAAAGCGTGGGTTATCATTGACAAAAATGTCATTCTGCGGTTAGTAATGGTGTATGGAGTGAAGCTAATAAAAACTTTATTTTACAGAACAATTTGATCTGATTTTTGTTAAAATCTAAGTAAAAACAAATAGGTAGTTTTTTTTTCAAGACACATTTTACTCGCACTTTTTACCCGGACAAGAATTTTTTTATTTATTACATATTATAATTTACATTTTTTTTTAGATGTATGAAATACCTCACTGGGCAATGCCCGTGCTACGGTATTCATTTACAATACTTTTTTTTTCCTTGACTAATTAAATTAAATTTATTTAATACTAAACATCTATTTTGGTGGGGTGACCATCTCAAGACACCTCTCTGGGCCCATCTCATGAAGCCAGTTTTTCGCGAATAGACAAATTTTTTTTTTAACTTTTTCTAATTTATTTTCAGGTGATACAATTGTTAATTCTAGAAGCCAGATATATGTGACTTCTTTGACTAAATGCGGTTTTCATTTTAGGTGTCACATATAACTGACTCCTTTTACTTCTTGTGTTGTAGATGGTATTTTTTATGTTTCCACCATCTTCATGTGCATGAACTAGTAGTTAGAAATATTGTCTAAGTTATTATAAAAAATAAATTAAGTATAATATACTGATGAAATGTTCCATTGACAATACCATCATCATTTCATGTCCGGTTCCTATGTGTATCATAATGTTAATGTTGCTCTAAAATTCATAATCAAAACAATCCCCATACAGACACCCACATTCACAAAATTTTAGACAATGACACCTATACAACTTTACGCCAAAAAAAATATTACTTACACACACTCAGTCAATTACTTACTTACCTACATACTACCTACTTACAACCCTGCATACATACTACCTACTTACAACCCTGCACCATCCCTACCCTGAAATTGAACCTGCAAACTCCTCTCCAAGAGCCACACGATCCAGAACTAAGAGGGATTATGAGTATTATGATGTCAAGCTCTACAACATGCTCCCTTTGTCCATCAGATCAATAAAACATTTTAAAAAAGCTGTCAAATTATATAGTGGAGGTGGGTAGATTAGAGATAAACAAAATGATTCAAGCCAACAGATAATAATTTTTAATTCACAATTTTACATTTAATTCAAAATACACATGGATCCATTGTATGTAAATAATTAAAAATGATAAAATTGTGAAACTAGTCTTAGGCACAAATTAAAAAAAATATACTTTGTAATGTTTTTCATTGTTAAATGATTAAATTTTAAAAAAAAATGCTATAATGTTACTAATGAAATTGACAAAATTGTTAAGGGGATAATTCCAAGATATTTGCAAAACAATGACTTTTTTCATAAATATGCAACAAGAGGTTCAAAAAATATAAGATTAGAAAAGAAAATAAAAGCTATGTCACAGAATTGTCTAATGTATAAGGGCATTAAAATGTATGAGGAAATTCCTGATGAAATAAGAAATGAACAAAATGTTAAGTTATTTAGGGTTCAATGTAAAAAATATATGTGTGAAAAATATTAGTGTAGGTATCATATTATAGCCAAATTGAAAAATGTATAATAGTAGTATCAGAATAGTTAGGGAAAAAAAAACTAAATAAAAAAATATGGATTACACAAATTACCTTCAAACTAAGCAATCGGCTGCCAGTTTCCGTCTATCTGGTTCGCGATCCGTAGTATTGAAGTAAACTGCTTATGAATTATCGGCAGTGAAAATCCATTCTCCCCAGGACCATCTAATTAAATTGATAAAAACATCTAATTCCAGATACTCCTTTCCCTAATCCACACCCAATGGTGCATATGTCACTGATTATACCAAGCAGTCATTCAATGGTTTAAGTAAATGTTGCAGTATGGTCAGCCTCAGAAATGAAACACAAGTCTGTAATTTGTTCAGCAGATAGATAGGTAAGTACAGAGTTTATTTATTATACTAGACACTAAATACATACATAGATGCATTTTGCACTCGAAATGCAACTCACTTAAAAGTGTCAAGGTTGATTTAAATTAAACATACAACGGTCTACGCCATGTTTGTACTTGTGTTTATAATAATGATGACACAAATTCAGCTTATCAACGATAGGTACTAAAATAGTTTATTAGGTGACCTTTCAATTTTTCAAATATGTTTAGCGAATAAATATCTAAAAAAAAAACCTAGTATTATTTTGTTCTTCTTCTTCTTAAGGTAGACCTAAGGGTCTGTATTAGTTTCATTTGATGCAGTCTCTTGGGATGCCGATTCCCAGCTGTCCCTCCATCTTTTTTAATTCAATTTTTATTTCATATTTTAATATTACAAAAACTTATTAATACTTATCGCTACACTTCACCAATTAAAACCATAAGCTATTGTGCTTGGTGACGGAGATTTCGCTAAAGTTTAAAGTTAGTTTAACGTTTAAAGTGATATCGAGTCCTATCACAACAAGGTAAAAAGTCTCTAATTAAATGGAGAAAAGATGAATAATAAGCAATAATATAAGGGATTAATTTTTTTCAATAAATACATTTTTTAAATATCTTTATTGTACGTACTTAAAACAATAATTTCTGCCTTAAAATTGGTTTTATTACGACTGAATTCATGTTCAGAAAAATCGATTTAATTTTTTTTTTATACAAAGTAGGTAGGTATTCCAAAAATCTAATGACACAATAAACTATAACTACTTTCCCTTATCCGCACCCAATGGTGCATAGGGCAATGCATTGGTACACCAAGTGCAGTGAATCTTGATAATTATTGGTAACATGAAGGTAGTAATAATGTAAATATATGTTATTTGTTTTTTACGTTTTTAAAAGCATACAATAGGGTTCTTCCCGATAACATGAACATCCTTGAAAACGTTATAAATATTTAAAGTATATTTTTACAAATCCAACGGTATAAAACACAATGATCAAAAAATTTTATTTTCATTTATAAATTTTTGTTTTAAAAACACGAAAATACGAATGATTTTTAACGCCTGTTATTGGCTAATGACGTCATACCCGTCGACCGTGAAAGGCGCGAAATTTATTCCGTAGTGAGGGCCTATAATGCTGAGACGTCACACCGCATGCGCGCCAGATGTGTCTTTACGGATCATTTCTGTAGCGCCGTTTTCCTAAATATATATATCTAAAGGGCGTTTTGTACCAATATCTCCTTAAACGATTACATAAACAACATTAATTGCCAGGTCAGCTAAACTTTGCGCAGACCATTCAATATTCCACATAGGTTTCGCTTTATACGGGACAGTTTGCAAACTGCATAAAAAACTTACAACTCTCTGTCCCATATAAAGTTGGCTTAACTAATTAAAATAAGCTGTCTACTGATGTAGGTATTTTACTAAAATCTACTGATTTTGTGTTTCAATATGTGCCGTATTTAAATTTTATGTCAGTATTGAAAACCGTTGAAATTGTGTTTACATAAACATGAGTGTTATTAATTTTAGAAAAGGTCATGATATTAATATACTAAACCACCAACATCTTAAATTAATATCTTTCAAGACATCTAAAAGATAATTGCGTAGGTAACTGCCTATTTATTAACTATTATTGGTGATTGTGTTTATACATTTTAACTAATCAAAATGCTACTTCTACGTCTTTCCCTTATCCGAACCCAATGGTGCATAAAGCACTGCCTCGATACACCAAGTGCAATGTATCTTGATCATTTTATTACATGAAGGTAAGATGATCAGTCTTACGCTTCAGAACCAGGCCAAGATATTACAAAACATAAAATATTAATCTCCATGGAATTAATCCTCTACGGAATCGAACCCGCGACCTCATGCACGGTAGCCAAATGCACTGCCATTATGCTACACAACCTTACTAAAATATATAGCGAACTAGACATAAACAATGTAAAAATATTGAAATATTAGAATAATAATAATTAAAGAAAAAAAACTTAAATAATATTTTTTAATGTGAGTTTTTCATTTTATAAGGAAACAAATGGCATAGTTGAGTATGGACAATCTATTAATGTCCTTTGCCTACCAAATATAATCTAAATTATATTATCAAAAAATACAAAATCATATTATATATTTCAACAGTATTAAGATTAGTACTAAACTGCTAGAGTTTTTTCGAGTAAGTAGAACAACCGGCGTTAAGGCGTAAGACTGATCATCTTGCCGTCATGTAACAAATTATTAAGATGCCCTTTGCATCATTGGCTGCGAATAGGGATAATAGTATTAGTAGTAAGTACTGCCTTTAAAAAAATTAGGCAGAGCTATGAGCGTGACGTTTTGTTATTTTCCCGCCATGATTTGGATTGTATTCATTATTACTTTTGCTAGGAGTCGAACCGGGACCCCATGCGTGGTAACTCAACGCGCTTACCACTGCAGCACGAGGCGGACGGTATCGGTGGTTTATTATCAGAGTGGGTAAACAAAAATGCCGGTTTGTTGATAATATGATAATACGGCGTCAAATGCGGATTATTGCAGTATTTAGGTGTATTTTGTACAAAATCAGCGCGGGTCATTCAGGGAGATAGCATTACACTCACATCTGCATTGAAATACAAGGAAACTATGTCAAATTGTCCGCCGCAAGGTGTAGTGGTAGTGCGTTGGGCTGCCATGCATGAGGTCGCGTTTTCGATTCCCGATTTTATTTTTATTTTATTTTATTTTTTTATTTTATTTTATTTTATTTTATTTTATTTTATTTTATTTTATTTTATTTATTTTTATTTTATTTTATTTTATTTTATTTTATTTTATTTTATTTTATTTATTTTATTTTATTTTTATTATTTTATTTTATTTTATTTTATTTTATTTTATTTTATTTTATTTTATTTTATTTTATTTTTATTTTATTTTTATTTTATTTTATTTTATTTTATTTTATTTTATTTTATTTTATTTTTTTTATTTTATTTTATTTTATTTTATTTTATTTTATTTTATTTTATTTATTTATTTATACATTTTAATGATTGAAAAAAGCTCAAATTACAAGTTTTCGCAGAATGAGCGTTAACAGTAACAAAAACAGAAAACTAAATATATGTAATTGTTTTTTTTTATTACTTTATTTTTTTTTTTTACTATTTTTTTTTTATGAAGGAGAGGGAAAGGAATTGGAATAGGAAGTGGAAGTTATTATTTAAGAGAGAAGTTAAGTCGATGGATGTGTCTTTAACATATTTATTTTAATGAAAATAATTCTTATGTGATACCTTGGACTGTCGCTGAACTTCGAAAAATAATTCACAACTAGGGGAGTTTTCATACAAATTTTCTAAAAATATACGCTTAATATACGGGTTAATTTCATAACACCACTTATTATTTATCAAACACGGTCTAAAAACTCCAGCATACTATCACACTCAGAAACGTGTGACGTAGTGATGACGTAGATGCCTAGTGATGACGTAGTCACCTGGGTAACTAGCTGTCCCAAGGCACAGACTAGGCAAGCCGTGTTTGTGAGGTAATGGTCCTCTGTTATTAGACTTTCTAAGATAAATAAACAAAAATAATTTTCACATTAACAACTCTATCTTAGCAAGCTGGAAATGTTTAACTTATAAAGATAAATTTACTTCATCATACATAATTGCTATTACAGATTATAAAAGTAAGATAAATAGTATATGCGAAATTATTTTTTTTAAATATATTTTTTAACAATTTTTTTTTTTATCCCATTTTTGTCTTTGTATTTTATATATTTGTTTTTAGTAATTTATTTTATTATCTGTATAACATATTTGTTCTTGTTATATTTTCTTTATTATTAATATTTATGTCATTGTGTACTTTGTTAATCTTATTTTTCTTGTTATTGTAAAGGGTACAGTGTAATAAATAAATTTCATATTTTAACAAATTAATTTTACAAAAGCATATGACAGTAATTTTATACAATATTAACATAAAGCAATACCTCACCAATAAAAAGACAAGCACTTGTGCTTGGTGAGGGAGTAGGTGTTTTCTTTGTTCGTTCAATTTTTTTTTAATATGTAAAAAAAATTTAAGAAACCATTTTTTTATAAATCTTTTATTTTTGACATAGTTCCCTCGTATTCTAGACCTCTACGTTCGGCTTAAAAAATGTCATCGCCCCATAGTGCACCGGTGCAGCGGAGTATCGGTGTATCGGTGCTGTGGCGTTAGTGTAGTGGTGTGCATTCGGCAGATAAAAGTGCATGAAACCGTTCGCACATCGGCCAGGGGTCGATGCACCTTGGCTGCAGTCAAAATGTGCACTCACATGGCTTTCCCCATAGCGGAAATTAAAATGACCACGACAACTTGTATATTATTACTATAGTATATATTATTTAAATAATGCGACATTGCAAACATTATAAAGACACATTTTACATGAAAATTTGTTTACTCAGAAACTCAATAGCATTGACTGATATTATCTACTGCTACTTTCCCTTATCCGTACCCAATGGTGCATGGGGTACTGCATTAGTACACCAAGTGCAGTGTCTCTTGATCATTTTAACACATGAAGGTAGGATGATCAGTCTTACGCTTCAGTACCAGTCCATGGGATCAAACATAATATATATAGATACATTAATATGATGAAAATCACATGTAAATAAATATTTCATGTTGACCTCCTACGGGAATCGAACCCGCACTTCATGCACGGTAGCCAAATGCACTACCACTGTGCTACGAGTTGGACAACTTACTATCAATATTATCAGTGTTATATGTTTTGAATTTGAAACAAGATTTATTTATTTTTAACTATATAATAATTTTTGATAGCTATTTTGCCTCGTCAGGGTGTTTCTAGACGTTTAAAAAATACCAAAGAAAAGAACTATCGCAAAATAAAAAAAATGATATTTAAAGGATCGATAATAAAATATAATAGTAGATATTTAAAGGATGGGTAATATAATATAATATAAGAGATATTTAAAGCATAAGACGTCCAAAAATATTTTTCTACTTAATTCTAAACATTATTGAAAAACTGGCATCCAAGTGTTCAATTTTTTATTTAGTACTTGTATATTTTTATCATTTTAATTTAGTTTGTGTATAAAAATTCCTAGTAACTTGTATTTTGTTTATCTATTAATTTTTGTTATGGGAAAAATTTAATTTGTTAAATTGTAATGTAGGTATATATGAGAGATTATATATTATATAAATGAATGAATTAATAGTAAAAAAAATAGGTACCAAAAGTAGAAGAGTAGATATTTAAAAACAATATCTGATCTAGATTCAGCAATGTCACCCCATAATTAAAAACGGTTTTACATTAAAGAGATTTTTTGGTCTATTATTTGGTTCTATTCTGCAACATCTATCCAACAGTTCATTAATTAGAGTTCTGTATAATAAATATCAAGTCTTGTAGTAACTTTGTTTAGATCAATCTTTAATTTAATAATAATGTTTAAAATCCGTATTTTTTTTTTTATCAGCGATGGTATTTCTATTTACAATAAAAGTGGGAAAGTAAAAATTGGCAAAACAATGGTGTCATTGTAGGTATTCGGCATTCAAATCACTTTAGGTTGCAAATATTGTGTTTACTCATAAAACAGAATTGGTATGCGAATGATATTCACAACCAAGTAATTTTCATTAAAGGTATTCCATATAATTTCGATAATAAAGAATTAATCCGGCAATGAGCAATGATCATTGAATAAACTTAAAAATGAAAACTCCATACAAAATCGTTAAAAATTGGGTACAAAATATTGTACGGGTGCACAGCAATGATGTTTATTTTACATAGATAGCTTATCTTCTTCCGTTCCTTGTCATGTCAAGATTTAGACAACTGTCTCAATCTCAGCAAGCGAAATAAAATTATTAAAATGCATTAGATAGTCGAAGATAGATATTGTTGTCTTTTTTTCAATGCAAAATAAAGCTTTCTTTGAATTAGCCATTCTACTCAATTTAATTCAAAGGTGCATTTACTTGATAAGTTAGTACTAGACAAGCTATTTCAAAGAGAGCTGTCAAAAATTTTATATTCCATTTGTGTTTTGCAGTGAAAAAAAGACAACTATCTTCCACTATCTAATACATTTTAATAATTTTGTTTCCGTTTAATAAGTTGAGATTGAGTCATTTGACTCAATCTTCCTAGGACTACAAAAGAAAATAGCCTATCTATGTAAAATAAACATCATTGTACGGGTGCGGTAGGAACTTGTCAAAAATGTCAATTTTATTTTGATTTAAAAATAAATCTAGCAGTAATTAAAATGGAATTCAATTGTTTATTTCTTATGAAAACTTACTCTTTACGCACAATTTTCGCAGTATCATATGACAAAAATGATAGGTGGTGTCTATGGACACCAATTTGGTTTAACCCCGGTGAATGAACGGTATGTCTATGCTATAAGTAGTCCACGGCAATGAGTGGGTTATTAACGGGCTTAAAAAAAGGAACAAATTTAAATAGAATTGTATTTTTATTTATATGTATTTTACATTTTTTTTGCGCTAGAGTATGTATTGTGTACTTTTATTTCTAGTTGAACATGTATTTATGCACCTACTGACGAGTTGCAGTAGGCAATTCAGTAGGACATGAATTGTTTTCTTTTATGTATATATTGAAATAAATAAAAAAAAAAATTTAAAAAAATATATATATTTTCTAAATTTTAACAAAAAAAAATAAAAATCGCTTTTGGTGGTTTACGATTTGGCCGCTAATTTCATGCATGTAGAAAAAAAGATAGATGAATAATAAAAATTATGTGAGTATCTACTTATAGTGAATTGTATATAATCTCCGTTTTTTATATGATTTAGAAACATCCGAAGTCATTGACTTATTTCCGTGTATTTATACACAAGTGCAATTATTGTTTGTGGATTTTATCCTGAAATGACGAATTAGCGAATTTAGCCATTTGCGAAACATCCAACTGAATTTGATAAGCGGTTATCTTCCAGTTTTAGGAGTAGATAAAACTCCGCCATATCGGTCGGTAACTCTCTACAGGAGGTCGCGCAATGTCAACTATTCTCAATACATAGTTTGTCACCATCGATAGGAAGCGAAAATAATACAACTTGGATTTTAAAATTTGGCGTAAAATCTTTAGAAAGCATTGCCCGCACTCAATTCAATAAACTACCAAACGAAATTCAAAATCAAAAGACGGCGAAATCCCAAAACAAAGCACCAAAAGACTACTTTTTAAATATTTTTATCAATAATGATAATGGCTATTTTTTTTTTATTGTTCCTTTTGTGATTATTGTTCCTTTTGTGATTATTGTATTTTTAGATTTAGAATTGTTAACTATGTAATCTGAAGTATTGTAATATTTAGTCTTTCTTTTTCTAATATCTGTCCCAGAATGAGTTTTGTAACTCAATTGGGAGTGCAAAGTATTTTGTACAAATTAAATTAATAAATAAAAATAATAAAAATAAGTGTAGAAAATAAAAACTGAGTAGTTTTTACTCTTATGTCAGCCTCGTAGCATAGTGGTAACGTATTTGGCTGCCGTACCACGCCGTTTGCTCGCGGGTTCTATTCCCGTAGGGGCTCAACATGAACTTTTCATTTACATGTAATTTTCTTAATAATATTTCATGTGTGATACCTTGGACGGGTACTGAAGCGTATGACTAATCATCTTACTTGCCTGTATCATAAATTATGAGATATACTGCACTTGGTGTAAAAAGAAAGGCAGGATGGAGGCGATTGAAACTAAGATTTTACCTATCCAGTTATTTTAAAAACTACCTCAAAAATAACGATTAGTGTAGACTAGTTCACTGTTCTGCAAAGAAAAAACATTTATTTATCTTATTCATGAAGCGTGTCTGTAGTTTTACTGAATATCAGAGATAAATCAGAAAAAAATATTCACTAGTATTTTTTTTTCAAATCAAATTATTTTGTGAGAAATGACGAAGACGTCACAGATTCTATATGAATTTTTACAAAACCAAACATTAAATCATTGTTTCTTTTAAATGAATTGATTTACGAACGGATTGCAGCGATAGTCTCATGATTTTTTGTTTTATTTTTTTATATTCACAGAAAATTTCATGCTCCTAGCCCATTTTGAGCGACCATAAGAAAATATTCAAAAATATCTAGACGTAAAAGCAAAAAAATAAAAGCAGATGATTAACTCTTCATACCCATCATACTTCTATTCGAAGGAGAATTTCATTACAGACCAGTGAAATTATCAATAGATTTCATTACAGACCAGTGAAATTATCAATGGATTTCATTACAGACCAGTAAAATCAATGGATTTCATTACAGACCAGACCAGTGAAATTATCAATAGATTTCATTACAGACCAGTGAAATTATCAATAGATTTCATTACAGACCAGTGAAATTATCAACGGATTTCATTACATACCAGTAAAATCAATGGATTTCATTACAGACCAGACCAGTGAAATTATCAATAGATTTCATTACAGACCAGTGAAATTATCACTGGATTTCATTACAGACCAGTAAAATCAATGGATTTCATTACAGACCAGACCAGTGAAATTATCAATAGATTTCATTACAGACCAGTAAAATTATCACTGGATTTCATTACAGACCAGTGAATTATCAATGAAATTCTACAAAGATACCATAAGTACTACTACTACTTTCCCTTATATGCACCCAATGGTACGTAATACACTGAATTGATACACCGATTACAGGTCATCATTTCTTACATGAAGACGATCAGTCTTACGCTTCGGGGCCAGTCCAATGGGTTTTAAGATATGAAATAATTTTATCCAAGATATGAGAAAAATCACAAATAAAGTGATATCGTGTGTTTCCAATCAAACTTAATTTTCAAATATGGTTGTCAAATTACAAAAACATATTCAGCTATAAATTAAGTAAATTTTTAGTTCGTCTCACTATTTGTATAATATCGTGATTAATTTGCAATAAAACCTTTTCCAAGTAAATACAAATTTGCATCGTCAAGAATCACCAAAACTGAAAGTGATTTCTGCATCATGGTTGCAATGACATTGAACCGAGTTCCGAACCTACCCCAAGCCAGACAGCGGTACGCGAGTACAGTGCAACGGGCTGGCCCCAAAATGCAGTAAGCCTGCATTTTCGGCCAAGTGCATCCTGCATACTGCATATAACAAGTATAACACTCCGCTTGGGTATTCAGGGTCAACCAACGAACGTGAAATGCGAACGAAAGTGAAATGAACTTATATAAACCAAGCCCGATATTTTATTCATTTTTGGCATTGATCTTTATGCAATTTTGCTTTGAATTTATTCTATAAAAATTGATGAAAGGTTCTATACTTCTCAATTAAAAACTTCCATTTTTAACTGCGATTAATAAAATAAAAATTTGGTTGTCTGTAAATTCGGTTTACGGGTGATAATTTTACGTAATAACGTCATAAGAAAACATTGATGAAAAAATAGCATTCTTTAAAGAATCGAATTGAATTATTTTTACTAAATTATCATTATTTTTTATAATACAAAGCAGGAGTTTGTTGAAAACTTCAATTTTTTCCATAAATTATCATTTTTTTTGCACTCGTTAATTTCACTTTTACTTTGTAGCTTGTGTGCTGCTGCTGCCTTCCTTCTACTCGGACGCATCGGCCGACGGAGAGGAAGAGAGATAGATGCGTCACAAACTGAACGCTTAGGCCGATCGTGCCTCTCTATCGCTTGTTCTGCGCTCTCGCTTGCACACTCGGCTCTGGCGGAACGTGACAATGAGTCATGCTATTTTGTGTGTGCAGCCGGCGTTCATCGATTATTAGACGTTATCACGTCAAAAACCTTTTTAAGGTTTTTCAATTACACCAATACTTAAAAACTTTCCTATTTTTACTAATTGAAACTGCGTAATCTTTGCATTTACATTTTACATTTAAATTAAAATATTAAATGTTATTCAGGATATAGATAATTTCAAAAAAACTATATTCATGGTTCTATTATTAGTATATTATATTCCGTGCCAACTGTTTCGCCTTTTCAAACATTCAAACATTTTGAAAATGTCGTAATAAGACAATATAGCCATCACAGATGAAAAGTATATAAGTAGCAAAGCTTAGCAAATTTGGAGTTTAAATTTGAAATGCTTGCTTAGGTGCAATCGATAAAATTTTGCAATTATTTTAAGCATACTTATTTTCAAGTTACTTCAACAACCGAGTTAAAACAATAAAATCTTAACCCACTAAGAATGTGAACGTGTATTAATGTTTAAAAATATGCGTTTATTTATTTAAGCACCTCAACAGGCCAGGAGGCTCAATTAAACAGGGAAACGACGTCTCAAACACCCAGGCTTGAGAAATATCACTTTCAATTTTTGTGTTCTCACCGGGAATCGAACCCGGAATCTCTGTATCGAACCTACGGAGGCCGCCGCAGATAAGACTACATTATTTTTATTTAATTTATTTAATGTTAAAATCTCACTAAATAATTATTATCTCCGTAAAGTATCAAAATATAACACTGGCATTTTTGCTGATCTTCAATCAACCCTTTTTACACCGGAAAAAAAATATTTGATACATATATGAATCGTAGAAAATTACTTAAACAATATTTTTTTACCGGCATGTTTCAGAAATTTCATACGAAAATCGTGTATTTTGCAGTAAACAGATGACTTCATGATTTTTTAATTCGTTTTTCAGCTTTAATATACATAAAACTGAGCTCTTGTGACAGACAGAGATACTAACTAACTAACTAATCATCACGCCATTTCCCCGAAGGGGCAGGCAGAGAGGATAGAACGCCACACCACTCTGTCCTGGCATACTTCTCTTGCTTCCTCCACATTCATACATCTTCTCGTGCACGCACGTCGATTATTCCGACTTCTTACATGCCCACATTCAAAGCACTTGTTTACTTGATCATGCCATGTCTTTCTCGGCCTTCCTCGACTTTCCATCTTTGACATTTTTTTGACATCATACATTCACACTGATAAAAAAAAATGAAAAATACTATTTTAAAAGTCATGAATCAACATTTTGTGTGGGTAACCCGAGGTTGCATCACCGGATGCCGTAGATCGTTTCAAACACAGTACTTTAATGTTTTTTATGTAATAAACCAAAGAATTAAAAATCGAAGTAGACAGTTAAAACTTCTTAAATATAAGTGATTACCACTTCATTATTATAGTATTTTTTCGTTGAATTTAACTGACTAACCTTACACAACATGGGCTCTGTTTTAAAAATTATAAAGATTTGTAATTTGAAATAATTTGGAATAAAAATCATCTATCAGCGTATGTAAAATTCCTCATATTCGTGTTCGGTTCGATTTACGTAGGGGGTCAACATGCAATATTTATTTAAATGTAATTTTTTAAAAATTATATTTCATGTATCTGATCATCTTACCTTCATGCAATAAAATGATCAAGATACACTGCACTTGGTGTACCAATGCAGTGCCCTATGCACCATTGGGAGCGGATAAGGGAAAGTAGTAGTCGTAGTAATATTACTCGTGTATGATTTAGAATTAATTACATATGTACCTATTAAAAAGCACTACTTCTCTTGCAAATGGCGGCCGATCGTAATATTTAGGATTTTTTTAGCCCTTTTTCGGGCATCCCTTCACGGTCTCTGCTCAACACAGTCTTTGAGACTTACTGATAATCCAGATTGTTCCAATTCTCATAATTATTTTTTTTCGGTTGCTCCTAAATTTAGTCATGTCAATTACCGGGACTCCACACAACACGATTACATAAAGACACATTATTTTACAGGAACGTAGAAATCTGAATATTTTACACTGTCGATGGCAGGGGGTTAAGGAAAATAATGGTTAGGAATAAAACAATATAGTGAGTATTGTAACAAGTCGTCCTATATAACTTGTATCTTTAATAAGAAATGACTGCTTTAAATGCTGTCTGCATTTTTGGTGCATCAAGGTCGGCCAACGAACGAGCTTTTAAGTATTAATTATTACGATCGAATTCAAAGGCAGCTCTAAAAAAACATTTAACAGGTATGAGCCATGAAATTAAGCTTTTTTTCAATAGGAAAAAAGCAATTTTATAATTATTAGAGTTTTATTCATAAGATTATTTATTGATGTTTTGGGTACTAGTTATCAAGTGTAGTACAAATTGATTAATAATTTTTAATCTAAGCTGTTATTTTTTAAACATAACAAATAAGAAGCCACACTATTTTTTTTAAATAGGGACATTTAGCGTGTGTTTTAAATTTTGAAGACATTTTTTTTGTTTTACGGAAAAGCTTAAATAAGAGTGGAAATAAAAGAGTAAATTAAACAAGCTCCTTATGTTATAATCATTTGAGAATTAAATTGAAATTTCATTTCGAAATAAAATTTAGAAATATCAGTCTAAAATTACTAAGTCTACTACATTTTTCTTTTTTTCCCTTATCCGCACCTAATGGTGCGTAGAACAGATCACTGATACACCCAGCGCAGAACATCTTGATCGTAATATCAACCATATCATCTTATATTATATATATCTGCCTCTCTCGGCCCTTGCATCCGAGTTCGGCTGCAATAAATGCAATCCTCATGAAACAATTGGGCAGTTTATTACAATAATTCAAGTGGCTGGCCTTGCATTGGGTTTAGTCTCCCCGTTGCACCGGCCATTGGCCGACCTTGGTGCGTGAAAAATGCATCACGCCGACTTGCATACGACCGAAAATGCAGGAAGCCCGAACTGCATAATCGAAATACTGGCGCTCGCGAATACACGAAACGTTTAAACGCTGTAATTAAATGCTTTTTTCTTTACTTTAAGATATTTTTGTGTTTGAAATAAAGTCACTCTTCCAAACATATTAAATTTACTACAAATACTGCTTTCCCTTACCGACACCCAACGGTGCAGTAGTGAACCGAGTGCTCTGAATCATTAAAATTTATTACATTTATGAAGGTAAGATGATCAGTCTTACGCTTCAGCGCCGCCCAAGATGCCACATATAAAATATTTTAATGCAAAAAACATATTGAAATAAACATTTCATATTGACACAAGCTACAATTTTTAAAGTGCATGCGGTTTTTCAAAAATTATTACGAGTAAAAAAATCTGTAAATCTATGTCATATTTGGAGTCGATCTTGAAAAATTTAAATTTTGGATTTGACCCATGGTTTTCAAGAAAATTAAGTAAGAATTAAGAAACAATGCAGTGCGCTATGCACCATTGGGTGAAAAAAGGAGAGTCGTAGTAGTAGCATATATATGCGTTTAAAAATACGTTTTTTTTTTGTACTTTTGTTGACTTAAAAAAACATTTTGAAAACACATTTAGAAACAAAAGTAATATATAGATTTCCGTTCTTTGTTTTCGACATAACGTTTTAAAAATTCATATAGTATTCAAAACCTGTTCAAATATTAAATGTTGTATAAAATTCGCGAATAGCTGCGGGAAAGTAACATGTGTCACATTTGAAAATCGAACGACACTTTCAAAATGGCTCCGAATTGGCTAATAACAGTATGTATTTGCTCTACTGACGAGCGGATATTCAAATACAGTTTTAAAAGCTAAGGAAATTTGTTTATTTGTTTATTTATTCTGTAAATACGCAGAACAGTCACAAACCTGTGAATGATACAATTAGATACATTTATTTATTAAATAACTTTTACGTATTTAATTTTTTATTATTTACAGAAAAACAACCAAAAGAATTGTCTATTTTCAAAATCTGTGGCTATGGATACTCGTCATCATCATTATATACGTTGTCTGCATTATATGGTGCATAGGGCACAGAATTGGTGTACCAAGTGCAGTTATCTATATATATACATTTTTTATGAAAAAATAAACATTTAAGTACTTACGCTTTACTCAAATATTTCAATTTGGAACTGCTTTCAAATAGTCGGAAAAAACTGTGCCAGAAAGTAGGAAATGAGTTGTGCTGGAGTGGGATTCGAATCTAGAGATTCTAATCCGAAGTCCCCGAACCTACCACTAAGTCATAACCCGGCTCCAATTGATGTATAACATAAATTAGAATTATTCAAACTTTATTTGTATAAACCGATTAATTTTTTTTTTTTAAACTTTTGAAGTAATTTTTGCCAGTCAACGAGGTATAATAGGTAGTTACCTACTAAAAACCATTAAAAAAATTAAGACATTCGAAGATTTTTTTTTAAATCTGCTATTAATGATGCATAGAGTACAAGTACAGTACATCCTGATCATTTTGTTATCATGAATATTATAAGATACATTATATTCATGAAAGAAGATACATATAAAAAGAGTGTGTCTTATTTATTTATTTATTTTATTAATTTAATTTGGACAAAATACTTTGCACTCCCAATTGAGTTACAAAACTCATTCTGGACAGATATTAGAAAAAGAAAGACTTAATATTACAACACTTCAGATTACAGAGTTAACAATGCTAAATCTAAAAATACAATAATCACAAAAGGAACAATAATCACAAAAGGAAAAATATAGAAAAATTAGCCATTATCATTATTAATAAAAATATTTAAAAAGTAGTCTTTTAGTGCTTTGTTTTGGGATTTCGCCGTCTCTTGTTGTAGAAGTCGAGGAAGGCCGAGGAAGACACGGCACGATCGAGTACAACAAAGTACCATGTGAACAAAATGACAATTATTGTAAAAAAATCACATTTTTAATATTTTTACATGTCTTCCAACTACGTATTATATTTTTTCTTGGTATTTGTTTTGCCGACTTTAATAGTTTCATGTCGGCATAGACAAACATGGGTCATTTGAAATCCCTACTTTTAAATTAAGTTTAAAAGTCAACGAAAATATCAAAGGTAAAAGCGCGAACTTGCAAAAAAGTTTGATCAGTTCCATCGATTGCGAAATAATTACGGTGACAAAACGACTGCTTTTTGATCCACGTGTTGTTTTGCTGTCCATTTTCTTGTTTTTGTAGGGCTTATTATAAAACGGCCTTTACTTTGCACTTGTGTAGTGTGAGTGTGTTTGTGTGTATTGGTGAGATGTACTATTATATTATGGTGACTATTTGTGAAGTAAAATTGATACAATGTTTTGCATGTTTTTGGAAAATATAAAAAAAAAAATGCTTATAACCTGAGAATAAATACAAAGGTTACAAAAAAAAATTCTGAAGCCAAAAATTGTTTCGAAAAAATAATTTTTCTTGCAAAAAATATTAATTTAAATTGTAGATAAAAAAATAAAAAATGTTATTTACGACCAATAAAATCATATATATTCTTAAAAATTATACTCGTAACACTTGTAAAAAACGTGTTTTGTCAAATTAATTATTGCATTAATTTATTTTTGTAAATAATTGTGTCAAAAACTGCGGTTTATCAGGACGGCATTATTTTACTAAAATACTAGAAAAAAATATTTTAATAATATATATATATATATTTTTTAAATGTTTGTTTACAGTTTACATTAACATAATGAAAATTAGCTTTTTAATTATACTTTTTCAAGCTCAGATTAAAAAGTCATCTTACAAATTCGACTCCTAATATGATGTAGATTCACCAGTTTTCGGGTTGTACTACGAGTTTTGATAAACCATGTATAATGCACTAATGATGATGCACTAATAATTCACTAATGATGTTACACTGTTTATAATGCACTAATGATGTTCTTATCAACGGGATTGTTCTATTTTTATATTAATGTTTTTTTTATTCATGTTTTAAGCATATTAAGCAGTCTAACATTAAAAAATGTAAAAACCCTATGGGCGTTAAAACAATAAAATAAATAAATAAATATAACAAACGTGCTAAGATACTTAGTAAAATCATAATTACGTGTATTTATGTACTAATCCAAAAATAAAAGAATAAATAAAAAAGGCGGATTCTCGTAAAACGGTTCAGCCCCGCGTGGCAACAAAAGTACCGTCACCCTCGTCAAAATGCACGATAGGCCCGTAGTACTAAAATTCTATACAGTTGCAAGGGATCAATACATATGCAACCTTTATAATATATGTATGCACGTACTTACATTCACACACTTCACCTAGTACTCGGTACTTCTCTGCTATCGTGGGGTGAACATTATTTGCGAAAATAACGTCTTTATTTGAAAGCGAAATGCAATCATGAACTAAACTTATAAAGAAAATTGTAAATAAATTCAAGTTGTAAAATAAATTCAAGTTCTTTTTCTTTTGATCGCGTCTTTAATTCATTCAAAAGTGGGCTTGTTTATTTTGAGTCAATAACTATTTTTTAATTGCATTTTAACGTATGCGTGCACTCATATAAAAAGAGTTATCAAATTTTACACACAAGAATTTTTTTTTTAATTGACATTTTTTCAACTATCTTTTTTTTATTTTTTTTTTTTATTTTTTTTTATTTTATTTTATTACTCTTGTTTGTAAAATATACATTTGAATATTTATGATACTTTTCTACATACTCCTTTTTTAAAATAGACTCCTAAATACAAAAAAGGCCTTGAACAATTTTCATCAAAAATAATTCTACGCTTTCCTGAAATTCCTGAAAAAATTATGATACCAGTTACAATCAAAATTAAAAACTGTTATTATTTATTTTTAAATAAATTAACAAACATATTTTTAATTTTGAAAAACCACCTAGACACTAGACCGGCTCGTCAGCAGGTTTTTATTTTATATCAAACGAAAGTATGCTGTCAAGTCTATAAAAATTTAGAAAATAAATAAAAAGTAGAAAATATTATATAACCGTACAAAACTATTTATTATTACTGAAACTGAAAGCTATAGTTAAACGTTCAATTAAATACAAAAATATTATATTTGACTTTTTTTTACAGTTTTTATATATTTTTTCATGGAAATGGTCAAACAAATGCCAATGTTAGAGTATGCATATGAAAGTAGAAATGCGTGTAATTAATAATTATTGCGTATTTTGGCTTTACACACATAAAAAATATTCTTCCCTTTTATTTGATAGCGAAATACAATAATAATGTGCTCTAGTTATTTCTCTAATAAGCTTATTCTTCCACTCCAGTGTACTGATTTTTTTTACACATTTTAAAATAAAAATACATATTTTCAAACGTTTATTATTGCTTAATAATTTTTTGTATGTAATCAAAATTTTATAAAAATACAGTGAGATACTAATGATTGAGTATTTTTAAATTAAGGGTTTTCCCAATAAGAATTATATTTGAGTCAAAATTTTAAATTAAATGATGTTTGAGTAAAAAAAAATTCTCGAAAATCAATTTGGTCTACGTAAATTTCTGTATCTGAATTTTTATTTTTTAAAAGTTTGTTTCTTAATTAAATACTTTAAAGCAAAGCAACATTTTATGCGTCATAATATGTATATATACAAATTTCTTATTCATTTTGAACAAAAAAAAAAATTAAATAGAAGATTATTATTAACAGAAAAACTAAAATTCTTGTCACATATCTCTCTACGTGATCTTTGAAGATGCAGTTTTCCTCTCCACACAATCTGACTACCTAAAATAATTCCACCCGCACTAAGTATTTCTGCAACCAACATCCATTACATCATGTTATAAGCTACAGAGTTCCTGACCATATCCAGAAATTAACGCGTACTGCTCATTTCCCATTTGTCTCTCATATTTTAAGTCTTTAAATCTCCCGACTTCCTGATTTTCCATAAGTATGTTTTAAGGAGGCTTTCAGCCTTATAGAGGAAGTTACTTTCAGATTTATAAAGAAAATACATAAGTTTATGGGTTACAAGAGGTTTATGTTTAAAATAGTGCACTTTATATTTTTCTCATCGCAGTTCAGCTTGTTTTAAAATAAACTACACAATATACCTAGTAAAAGCATCTGATGGTAGTTTTTAACGGGGGCTGTTTTCAGGAAATATGAATTATTCCAAATATGGTCCAAATATTCATAATATGTTTGGGCCGACTCTGCTTGGTTTGGGATGGAAACAATGAAAATTATAATACATAAGCCGAGACAGTGGAAGGGGCAATGAAAGCATTTGTTCGCGTACATAACGTAAATTCATCCGTTTTTTTATCACACTAACAATCTTAAAATCGCGGATTAGCTTGTTGAAAAAATCGGTAGAGTTATGCTGGACCGAAAAAAGATTCAATAGTCTTTAAAACAGTCTAGGGAAAGGGTGGGGCTTTCATTGTATTCCAAATATGCCTTTTTTTTCTTCCTGATGTTATTAATAACTCTATTGAAACTGGGTAAATCGTTGTATTAATCCGTTTTCTTTGAAACGTGTGCACAGCATTTTTACAGCTTATCGTGAATAAATTATTTAAAAAATTTGTATTGTTTCAAAAAAATTAATTTATCACGACGTGTTTTGAAGTTTAATTTGGTTGGTGAAATTATCTCAATTCTCTTTGAAAAACGTGTTTATCAACATAATGAACGTATCTGTGTTTTGTTTTGTATCAGCAATGTGTTGGTTTCGCGAAGTCGCGTTTTCTGTAGAGTGCATCATAATTGCATTTGTCCCACTGCACTTTCCAACTGAGATGCACCTTACCTTGGCGTGACGTTTACTGCGCTCGCTATAACAGCCAATAATCTCAGTACTCAAGCAAGACTAAAAATGGTCAGACCTCTTTACGTGGTACACAAAGTCATCATTCAAAATCTGGCCGGGAAATAGGCGAATTTTGTGACCTTTTGATCACAAAATGGACGATCGCTACCGGGCCGAAGTGCTCCGAACCTCAACCTCATAAAAGTTTCGAAAAAAGTTCAAAAACCGCGCTTTTTTAGTTTTTCGCACTCGTTTCTGGTTGTTTTTTGTGCCACTTTGACATCATTTTAGAACTAGGTGTTTTTACAGTTACTTAATTTTTTTAGACTTTTCGCTTTGTGGATCAGTTTTTTTTTACATTTAATTATGAGCTCAATTGAAGTCTAAAGAGTGTTTGAAGATTGTTAATGTTGATATTCATTCCGTAAACAGTGATATTTCAGGTGTAATCTAAATAAAATAGAACTTTACATAGTGTATTTTCCAAGGGCTTGTGACTAGGTTCAGAGTGGAATGTAATAAGTTTCGTAATTGTTTACTCCGCAATGAAATATTACGCATTATTTTTAGACAAACAAAATATTTTTCCTAGTTTTTGCGGGTGTTCCGCCATTTTGAAAAGCGACAATCACATAATTTAAAGCTAAAAAAACGTTTTTTTCGCACGTTACCGTAATATAATTGAAAAATAATATTAATCGCGCAATTTTATTATTAAGTACTAGAAAAAACTGGTCATGAAATATTGTATTTATCAGTACTTACGTACTATTAAATTTTAGTTGAAAACATTATATGCATTCACCATTACGTAAAGCATTTACTACTACTACTACTTTCCCTTATCCGCACCTAATGGTGCACAAGGCACTGTATCGGTGCATCAAGTGCAGTGTATCTCGATCCTTTTTATACATAAGATGATCAGTCATACGCTTCAGAACCAGTCCATAGTATCAAAACATTCCCCATTACATTAAGTATTTTCTTCTAACATTAAACTAATAAAATCTCTATTTGGACGAATGCTTGCCGTTAGGTATACACCCATATATACAAAACAATACAAAAACAAATTTAATACCTACTCAATTTTTTTTTTCATTATTAACAAGCTTGCACAGTTGTAATTTTTTAATCAAGACTTATAATAAGGCTCCAAGTTTTTTTAATTACACCACAATTTTTTTAAATAGTACTTTTTACAGATACTTTATTAATCGTTTTATTATGCAGTAACCTAATGATGTACTGCAAATAATTTATATTGATTGGTGTCGTGTTAGTTTTTAATTTATTGAGCTTAACAATATTTTATAGAACTCAATATTATAATATTTAAATGAACTAGATTTTTTTTTTTAAATTATTTTTTTACTTGACTATCGTGACAATAGTTTCGTCTTGTTAGGGCAGTTTGATAAACCAGATAAATACATCAAATAATCTAGTTTGATTTCAATATAATTTTTTTTTTTTTGTTATTATACATGTAGGTAGGTATATTTATTCCATGAACTTTAAGACATCCTGTTTTACTTTAAAATAAATAAACAAAAGAAGTCATCTTATTTGAAGTTCATTGTTATATATATAAACTTATTTTATTTGTAATAATAAAATATTTTCAAAACGGTGTGTTTTGACAATATTTTATTATGTTGAAACATCAATGTTTTCTATGAATTGTACCTACGTACATTTTTTTATTAGTTTGTTAAAAAATATCGTTACCTTTCGGTAAAAAAACTAAGAAGTAATCAATTAAATAAAAATTGTACATCAGTTTATATCTTGTTATTTATAGCCGAATTATTTTACGGCGTAGTTTTTATTTCTTTGATTTTATATATCACAATTTTATAAATCTACTGCCTTAAAACGTGTCTAGGGCCTAGTAAATCAGTTAAATATATTTTGTTAATGTATTCATTAATTTATTTATAAAAATTAAAAGTCTTAATTTTAAAAAATTAAAAATATTTCGAGTTTGTCAAAATACTCGTAGAAAAAAAATAGATTCTACCCGTGATATACTTTTTGAATTGATATCTCAACCGAGATAAGTAGTTTGGAAGGGATACCTAGACCTAGGCATTAATAGGGCTTGTCATTGGCTGTGTACCCATATATAAATAAAAATAAAAATAAAAATAAAATGTTTTTTTTGTCTTCTCACCAATCGATGGGAGAACTTTACTCCCAAAATTAAAACCGAATCAATCGACAAAATAATATTAACTTTTTTTTTTTGTTTTGGTAATTTTTAAGGTGAATGCCCTAAGCATGTTTGACGCTGAACCCTCGCTACCGTACCTAATAGGTATTTCCATATATTTTTTTACCCACAAATAAACATAAAATGTTTGCAAAGTTTGTTCATGATATCAGTATTTGTACAATCCTCGCATTACTTTGTCATATGTACCTACTACTTTCTCCTTATAAGAGAATATTGGTTGGAATCCTTATCGTTGCAATGTAATTCGGTTCATTATTCCCTGTCTTAATGACTGAATTCACTACAGCCATAAACTACTAATACATACTTCAGTGATAACAATTTAATTAGGGCATACATAAGTTTTTATTTCAACTGTTCTTTCGTTTATATTTTTACAAAATAAAATGTCAACAAAATCTTCTAACATCAGAATTATTTTAGTGGAAGGGTGTCTAGCTTTGTTATTGAATAACATTGTAAATATTATGTAGGTTATCTCTTTTAATTTAGTTTAATTTAAATCTGGACATGTGAAAAGTCAGAATAATCGGCGTGTGTGCATGATAAGATGTATGAATGTAGAGGAAGCGAAGGCAATGTGTCAGGACAGAGTGGTATGGCGTTCCATCCTCTCTGCCTACCCCTACGGGAAAATGGCGTGATGGTTGGTTAGTTAGTTTACATTTTTCTTTTTTTATTTATTTCGTCTTAATAAATATAATCTGTAAATTGGATATTCATTCATTTATTATACCATATCCGCTCCCTATGTGGAGCATATGGAATCCACAAACTGCTTCCAGGCCAAGCGATCGGCCGCCAGCTCCCGCGAATCTTCCCAAGTCAAGTCCACGTCCCGCAGCACTGACGCAAACTGCCGACGAATTGTCATCAGTGGACGACCAGGACGCCGAGAACCTGATGCCTTGTAAAATAGGCAAGCATGGTTAAGGCTCTCGGCAGGCATACGTAGTAATTGGATATGTCTAAAAAAAAAATTAAATTAAATATTTTTTATTATACGTTTATTTTTATTCCATTAGCAGGCATTCATTCTATAGATTGTTGTAATTATTTGTGCACGTTTTTATCTACAAATAAAAATAATAACTCTATTCATTAACATCATATTTTCCTTGTCTACATATCCGTATCTTTTTGTTGTGTTGCACACCGAGTACAGTGTTTCTGTCGTATTTACTGCATGAAGTGAAGATTAACTGCATTGGCTACTAATATTAATTATACGTGTTCCTAAAAACAGTTTGTAAAAATGTATCATTTATCGCAGACACAATTCTAGACTGTGCTTTTATCAACCATCAGTCAGTTCCACATATTCATTCTTGATTCCAGTTTTGGTACGACTATATTTATTTATTAGTAAAATGCCCATTTTCTACGCAGACTAATGTATAATGGTCAGTTCATAGTGATTAGAAAGTTTCTCGAAATTTCTTGTTAAGAAGAAAACCGGATTAGACATTATCTGCAGTTTAGTTTTTCGAAAGTTTATTCGACATTAATTATCTGCGACGGAAATGCACCACACATGAGCAACTATTGGGGACAATATAGAACCTCATATGCACTTTCCAAAATAAAATATAAAACTAAAATTATGCAAAATAATCATCATTACCGACATCAATCCATTTCCGCTCCTTATGCGGAATAAATGGATTCCACAGATTGCCTTAAATCCTTTGCGTCCTTTCAAGACAAGTCCAGTCCTAAACTCCAATGTTTACTTCCAACCGATTGTCAAGAGTGGATTTTCAGAACGAGAGAAATCTGATGCTTTGTAAAATAGGCAGTCCTGTACAAAAAATTACCACTTTTAAAAACAATTGTTCACATTACCCAAAATAATAAATATTATTTATCAGGCATACCAAAGCTGTAAAAAACGTGTTTTGCCTTATGCTTATAACATTAGACCATGTGGACAGCGCACATAAAATGTGAGCGGAAAATAGGTTTATTAATTTCATGGTTTATATTCTGTACTTTGCTTAGACGCGTTTCCTGAACACGCGTTTTTTACCTCCTTGTTCGTTAATAAAGTCAAACCAAATTTCTACTTACCTCTCTAAATCTGTATAAAATATAATTTTTAAGTCATTCGTGTACTTGTACATACCTATAATACATAATTTATTGATCTATCAATACGTACATAAGATTTCATTAGTAAAACTTCTTTCATATTGAAGCCATCCAGTTCCGGAACTCCTGAAACTTTGAAAGCTTTACTCATCTAGAGAAACACACTTATAAGGCAGGAGGGATGTTACTTTCCCTAGAAATGCACTGTTAAATATTTTTGTACCTTTTAGTGTGTGCATGGGAAGATGTATGAAAGTAAAGGAAGCGAGGGAAGTGTGCCAGAACAGAATGCTGTGGCGTTCTATCCTCTCTGCCTGCCGCTTCGGGAAAATGTCGCAATATTTTCAGTAGTAGTTTTCTAGTTGTTGACTGAGTCGGTATTTATTTGATAATCTCCCAATAATAAAATTATTAATATCAAACTCGATTTTTGAGTTCCGTTTAAAACTGAAAATGTCCCGACAAGGCGAAACAGCTGTCACTAAATAAAAGCAAAAAAAAATAATGAAAAACTAGATTATTTTTAATTTTCATAATTTTTCACATTACATGACGTCTTGTTTTCTCACTAACTTCTAATACTACTACTTTCCCTTGAACGCACCCAATGGTGCGTAGCACTGCATCGGTTCACCAAGCGCAAGTGTAAATTGATCAATTCATTACATGAAGGTAAGATGATCAGTCATACGCTTCAGTATCATATCCAAGGAAATATTATTATGAAAATGACATGTGGATAAATATTTCATGTTGACTTCCAAGGGGAATCAAACCACTATGCTACGAGACAACTTTCTCACTAATTTTCACATTTTCACAAAATGAAAAAATTAATTAATGAACTTACACTCGAACTTTTTTTATTTATGAACAACATTTTGAATGAATACAAATACTTGTGAAGACAATTTACTGGATTTATACCCATGCTGGGCTGATATCAGATATTATTGATATCTCAACAGAGACAGAGAAGCTACAAAAAAATGCTTTAACAATTTTCTCAATAGATGTCCCTATAGAGAAAGAATATTCCAAATATTCAAAATCTGTCGAAAAAACAACTCGCATGTGGATTATCTGTACATCTTAGATATATACAAGATTTCAAAAAAATTTGTCATACATGGTTGTCAGATGACAGGCGGAATGGGGAATGTTGTAATTTCGTCAAGTGGCCACTTAACCAGCCAATGACAGGTCATAAGCCCTGTAAACGCCTAGATAAACCCACATTCCTTTCCAGAGCCTTCCTCTGTCTCTGTTGAGATATCAATAACATCTTTTTTTTATTTATAATTAATGAAATTACTCAAACCTGGATTGAAAGACAGCACATAGTGAAGCTCAGTGCACGAACAGTGTACAGTGTGCGGTATAAAGGTGCTCCCAAGACATTCTGAGTTAAGTGTGCCGGTTAACTCACGCTTTTCAGGTTAAGTTCGCTCGGACTCAACTAACTGGTTTTCCTGACTCGGTTCGGACGGAGGATTGTCTCTTGAACTTCAGACTCACAGTTAGAGATGTGTAGAAAATCTTTTCTAACATATACACCTGCTAAGAATTTTTTTAATACTCAATATTGTAATGTCTATTTAATCTGATAACATAAATAATGGTAGATCTTATTGATATCCCAACATAGACATAGAAACTCTGGAAACGAATGTGGATTAAATTAGGCGTTACATGGCTTATGACCTGTCATTGGCTGGCAATAATATCTGATATTAGCCCAGCAAGGGTATAATTCAGAAATTTGTCTACAAGTATTTGTACACATTCAAAATGTTGTTAGATAAATAATGATTTAATTTTAATAAAATAAGTTATTTTCATAATATAAAACTCTTAAGAGCATACCACACCACGTGACTCGCAGCTGCCTTTCCATACAAACGTATTCCCGATTTTCTCCCTGAATTTAACATTAAGCTAATGAATTTTTCACACGTTGAGTTAGTCACAAATTTTATTTATTTATTTCAGTTATTTAGAACATTACAGAAGAAAAAAATTCAATTCATTCTAAATACAAAACATACTAAATACAATACAATAATAAATCATACATGAAATAGATAGTAAGTGTTTAGTAATAATGATATAGTAAAAAAAAGTATAATAAGAAAAATTAAAAGTTATACAGAAAGTGCTTTTGAGTATTCGATCCATAAAACCCGCCCTTATTGAACTATGTTTATGTAGTTTTCCCGAACATTTTGAAATAGCTAAAATCATCCCCTGTCTTTAACTTGGGGACAACTACCTACTTCGTACAAGAGAAAAAAAAAGTTAATTAAAGATCTGAAAAAGTATAAACTATTCGATGTAAAAAAAATAATTAACAAAGCCTTTTAATTTTTTCCATGTACAATATCAAAAAGCTTAAAAATATAAACCCTTTTTGTTTTTTCATTTCGAGGTCAGAAAATACAAAACTTTATGCTTCATGGTCACTCAAAAACTTGTTTAATATTTTCATTATGGGGGGGGGGGGGGGGGGGGGCATTATTGTTCCCATATACATACAAAGCTGAAAGTTTAAATTCTGTAAAAATAACAACACGTAAATTTTGTTTCGTTTCTTTGATCCTTAAAGTTTACCCGCTTCACCAAAAGTGGGTCAAGGATGGAGCTTTTTAAGTTTTGGACCCTCTTTTCGTTTTTTCGAAGGTCCTGAACCGTCAAAGTAAATGCATTTTTATGCGCCGGATGCATCGTTAAACTGAAATAATCAGCGTAACGAAAATATACAACAAAACGCCATTAAAATACGACTTGCAAAATGGCCGCTCTTAAAATAATACAATACACACAATATTTTTACACTGAATTGTATTTTTCAGAATTTTAAGCTAATATTACAGTTTATCGTCAACTTATAATAATTACAGTAATTAAAAATGTATTCTATATCATGTGTTTATATCTTGAACTGGTACAGAAGCGCCAAGAAATCTTACCTTCATGTAATCAAGAATCAATCACAATTGTGATGTATCGATGCAGTACCTTTTGCTACCATTCGTGCGGATAAGAAAAAGTAGTTGTAATTGATCATCCTGGAATTAATAAATTTAATACAGTTGAGGACCGCTTTGACCGAGTGCGGTAATCTTGAATGTCAGGCAACTGTACGGCAAGGTACACTCGTTTCACACACTGGGAAAGTATGGTGGGACAAGGAATGACCGATATATGGTTATTGAAGTTAAAAGGTAAACAATTTACGGTTTGACTTGAAAATGATTCTTTTGGATCAAAAAAGAGAGCGCTCAACAATCCCTTGCACTGTATGCAAAATATGAAAGTAGATGTAAAAGCCAATTTTTTTCGCATCTTCATAGCCTGTTTGGCATCTACGATTTAGGAAATAAGAGGTAACTTGATTTAGGAGTTACACCTCATCTAAATAACACGAATTGTTTATGGAGAACATTAAATTGTAGGCCTACCTATGCAAAATTTTATTGACTCTTTAACTGCATCATAATTGCTTAACATGTAAAGCATAGTGTGGAAATCCATATGGTACCACTTCTTTTTAGGGCTTTGCTCAGCGACAGTATTTCATTAAGAAAAAAATGGGGGAATATGCCTCCATAAATCGAGCAATAAATCATGCACAAATGCAGCTTTTGAAAGCTTCCTGGAGAGAGACGTCTGTCACCTGTGTAGTATCCAAGTCCATTCCCGCTCCTTTGTGGAGGCATCTTCCATGATAACACATACTTGATCAGTCAGCTTCCCAAATACATTTCCCAGTGTGGCAGCTGTGAAATAACTGCAGACAGATTGACATACAGTGAATGTCCGGGACGTCAAGATGACAAGTACATCATTTAAAAAAACAACGAGGAAAAGTATTTCAGTAACTCTTATTCAATGCATGCACAGCTGAAAAACACCTCCTATTGTAAGGGTTCTATAACACTGTAGATAACTAGTAAGTAGCGTTTGCCTGCTTACCAGTGCTTACCTACTCATTTTGACCATTGTGAAACATTTTTTAGGGTAGATTGGCGGTTGGTGGTTTGTTGCTTCGGTGTAATTTAGCTGTTATATTGAGAGGAATGATGATCGCCTCAGTAGAAGTGATGAATCTGAACCGATAAAGTATAAATAATATAAAAAACGAGGTTTATTTCCCATGTTGTTTTCAAGCAGAGAAAAAAAAAATTGTGAAAATTATGTTTGGAGATAGAGTAGTAGTAAGTGGAGATTGAATAAGTTTGCCACCGCGTCGTGTTTATGTGCTTTTCTTTAACAGCGCAGTTTTATTGAGGCGAAAATCTCTGGGCTGTAATGTTACCCATAACTTAACAATAAAATTT
Source organism: Micrasema minimum (assembly GCA_022494985.1). Taxonomy (NCBI): domain Eukaryota; kingdom Metazoa; phylum Arthropoda; class Insecta; order Trichoptera; family Brachycentridae; genus Micrasema; species Micrasema minimum. The sequence goes on from JAGVSP010000843.1 coordinate 44,711, forward strand.
CGATATGGGAAACAGGCCCTTACAATGACCTGGTTCGCGCCTAATTTTGGTTTGGTGCAGGATAGAACAAAATAAACAGATTTCTCGAAAAAATAAAAAAATCTCGATTTTACACTTTCATGCCATAATGTTACTTTATTTTCTTTCAAATATAATTTTTATAACCTTTCATGTATTGTGTATTATGTACTTTTTTTTATTATTTATTGACTAAGGAATCTACAGAGTTATAATAAACACAAAAAATATGGTAGTTTCTCCTCGATTAGTTTGTATTTTGTATAAACGCAACCTGTATATTGGACAAGAGCTCGGAAGATAGAGGACTTAAGTACTGAATTTAGAATACGTGTCATTAGCGTATAATATTTTCGGATGTCTTTTATTTATATGCAATAAAGTTTATTTCAGAAAATTGACGCATCATTCGACGCGGAATTTAATCCTTAACAAACTGCATTTAAAACTCAATTTCACTAAAAATGGTCGATTGGATACTTTAGCACTGAGGCGGCGAGTTGGCGATCTCCCTCCAGTCATTAATAAATTCAGTATAATTGTGTTATAATTCATACTGATTGAGTTAGTACTAATCAAAACAGTTTAAAATGTCTCAACACGGCAAAACTGAAATCAAAAAGTAAAATATATCAATGGTTCTAAATACTTAGTTTTACTTTACAAAGTATATGTGTACCATTACAATACCTTATAGGTACTAAATAGCAATTCTTTCCTGAAAACCTTTGCATGTGTGTGTGCACCGATGTGTGTACGTATAGCAGCCCACATGTTTGCACAGTCATTATGGTGATTCGGTCATATGACCTCGTTTTCGGTACTCCACGCCGCGCCGGGAACAAAGGCGGACCTTGACCAGGCTATTTGTCTCATTCTGGCAACAGCGCGCCGTTTCACTCGCACACTTAACCCTTATTTCACCAACCAACTACTGAGTTGTCGTCTTTTTAGTAAATAAATTATTAGAAGACGTAATAGCAAAATTATACATAATATTACAAAGAAATAGATATACCAGGATAAGATCCATGTTGTCTAAGAAACAAATGGAATGAAAAGTTTCACAATTGATATTTATGAATGGTATGGTTTTTGTAAATAAAATTATAAACGGGTTATTCCTCAAGAGAGGTTGACAAAAAAATATATACATTAATCAAAATCAACATGGCCATGAAACTCGAAATAGAAATAGACTGAGGTTACCGTTTCGTAAAAAAATCTAGGTCACAAAAATTCTTTGATGCACCGAGCAGTGAAAATGTATGAAGAAATTCCAGAAGAGAGATAAAAAAAGTGTCTGTATTTAAGTCTAGATTAAGAAAATATTGTAAATTAATATTAAAATAAATAATTTGCATAAGGTTTTATTATTTGTAAAAAATAATTTTTCATTATTTATTTATTTACGGACAAATCCATTTTTAAAATACAGTGTTTAATTCATAAAAGGATAACAAGCAGTAAAAAAAATGACAGGATAAAATTGGTGAAGCTAAGACAGTTATAATAAATGTGGACACACTCAAGACAGGATCGGGTCTACTTCAGTGAATGTTTAAATCTTGATAGACTTACACCGAAAAAGTCCAGATCCCGTCAATACGACACAATCGAGACAATGGGGCATGAAAACCATAGTTAGTTTTGTGGTGACTAAGGAACAGCACGTCATTATTTCTCAACCTACGGACTGGAATACAGAAAGTCACTTGAGTCAGTAAAGATGGTGCATCTATCATGCCATTTAGCAATTTAAATATGAAAATGGAATAATAAGTGTTTATATTAGGACATACGTAAAAATACGATCAAATTATAAAATGTAACTGATTATGGGTTACTACTACTACTTTGCCTTATCCGCACCAAATGCTTCATAGTTCACAGGTGCAGTGTATCTGCACTGGCATTGGAACACCAAGCGCAGTGTATCTTGATCATTTTTTGTTACATGAAGGTAAAGATGATCAGTCTTAAGCTTTGCTGCCAGTCCAAGGTAATCATACATGAAATATTAATATGAAACCACGTTTAAAAAAATAGTTCATGTTGATATACTCATGGACAATCCAGATAAAAAAAGCAAGCTAGTTCAAAAAATTTAAAAATGTACGTTTTTAAAAGAAAAACAATGAGTTTTGGTTATGATTTTTTTTTTGGAATACTTGCTTTTTTGTTGATTGAGTTGGCATTTATTTTGGTACTGATGAAAAACTGTTATTCCTTTAATAAGGGATTACTCACATAAGAAAAGACCATAAAACATAAAGCATACTTCTTGCGTTAAGGAAATAATGTATAATTTTTCCACTTTTATGTCACTTCCCTCTTATAAATATATGACTCCAGACAACCGTCTCAATACTCCCTGTTCCAAATTTAAATTCAGTTTTAATATCATCACCATCACTGAAAAGAAGAAAAATAAAATTAAGAAAATACTTTTATGTTTTGTAAAATTGTAATAATATACTATTAACAATATCTTAAATAGCGAAGTTAACATTATGACGCATTTTTTGAGATTTTGAATTCTGTACCAAATGTTTGTATTTTTTACAGTGATGGTGATGATATTATATCTTTATATAGAGAGTCCGGTGGGGTTGCAGATGGTTAGGTTGTTTGTAAGGGCTTGAAAAGGCTTCAACGTCTAGAGATCTCGGGGTGTTGTTTGATGCTCAGTTATCTTTCAATCTTCATTCAGTTAATCTATGTAATGACTCCCTTAAAATGCTTGGTTTTGTTTTTAGAAATACCAAGATCTTTTCCAACACTCAGGTTATGAGGACATTGTATAATTCCTTGGTAAGAAGTCGTTTGGAGTTTAGTTCGATTATTTGGTCGCCAAATGAGGCTCGGTAATTTTTGATGGTGGAGAGAGTACAGAAGAAATTTCTGCGCTATCTGTACCTAAAGGAGTACGGATATTATCCTTGGCTCTTCCCAACCAACTTTTTACTGGGGATGCTAGGCTATCAGTCATTATGTAGGAGGAGGGACATTCATTTGGGTGTTCACTTCTTCCAGATGATTGGTGGTCGCTTCGGTCGGTGGTATCTTCAACAAAGACAGCATCGATTGATTTACCTACCACGATGCAGAACCAACCTGCCTGTTTGTTGGTAGAGGAATCTTGCTACTTAATCGCTTCACCTCGGATGTCGACATATTTCACGACAGTGGGTCTTCCGTTAGGAAAGCACTTTCTAACTTGTAATTTTTCTTTCTATACTTTGTTATATCATTATACTAACATAACTATCTACTGTCGTGTATGATTTATTATTGTATTTAGAATGAATTGGATTTTTTCTGTAATGTTCTAAATAACTTAAATAAAATTGAAAAACACAAAAAACACAATGTAAGTTTGATGAAGTTTTAAAGGATGATTTAGTTCTTGTAGTTGCTCAATGTTGTTTTTTTTTTTCTTTTTAAAATTTTTCAACCTATGATTGTATTATAATTCTTTAACTGTTTATGCACTGTTAATAATTTAAGAAAACTTGTAATTGGCTTAAATTTTTTATTACCTAACTGTGTGCTTTTTTTTAAATTTATAAGCTGTATGTTCTATGTGTAAAATAAAATAATCATGGCTCCTAAAATTAATTTTAATAAGTTTTACACTGGTGATAGTGACTCGTTTTTCAACAATCGTTTTGGATAACAAAAAATTCTCATCTCGATATTCATGTTTATAATTCCTCTTTTGTGTGCATAACACAATTGTCGAGAAGAATCATATCGAGCTATTCGAACATGTTGAAAATTAAATATTTTCATTACGAACACAAACAGGTATCGACACTCAATTGTGTCCCATACTTTGACATACCAAAAAAATTCAATCAATTTTTCAATTAGTATTTTTTTTCGTATTCCATTGAATTCTGCTTGAATGTTTTGTGACTCGAAATTTTGTTTTTGTACGCACGTTTTCGAAACATATGATTTCAATTTTAATACTTTTTGTAGACAGATACCTCTTTCTTTATTTATTTATTTAAAACTTTATGTATTATTTACAAGTTTATGTGCAGTTTAAAATATACTTAAATATAAAGTCGGTATATTGAATAGAGCAAGTAAGGACAGGGAAAGGAAAAAGGATGAATGCAGGATGTTTTAAAGGTTTTGAAAGTGGTAGTAATGTTTTAGACATTACTTTAAAAAGATAAGTTTAAATGATTACAAATTTCATGTTACTTTACATTACAAGATGTTTACTGTTTTTCATAAGTGTTGGATTTAAAAACGTAATATTTACCTTACAATTAAATTGGGGAGGTACACATAAGCTTATTTAGACAATCAGCAGTGGATAGGATGCCGTGTATCTATAAGTCTTTTAAAAAGGCAAGCATTCTTAAGGCTCTCGGGAGACATTCGTATTATATATGACCCAACCAGCTGAATTGCCTTCATCTGATAATAGCTGATACCAGTAGTTGCTGTGTCCGTTGGTTCACTTATGTGTTTTTTGCAAAGTAAAACTACCGAATAAAAAGAATTGTTTTGAAACACTTATTTTTAAAACTCTAATATCTGCAGTTTTAAGCCTAAGTGAGAAGTCGTTATAGTCAAATAAAAATACTGTTTGTGAGGCAGGAATTATATAGGCTGAATTAAGTTTCGACCAAGTAAACATCCGATTTTCAGATGGCCTTCATACTGCTGAATGCGGCGCATGATAATCAAAGCCACTCTTTCAGTTCTATATGAATGCTTAAATATACGTACAAAAACATATTATAGTAGTTTCTGGGTGGAATTTATTCCTGAAATAATAAAATTCACTGTCAAACAGAATACTGCACAAAATAAAATAATGCATTTAAATATCTCAAATGCAGGACAAAGCGTTGTTGCAGTATGGAGGTCAAGGCTGCAGATTAGATTATGTTTGAAATACATTCAGTCAATTCGCAGATTCAGATTCTGATAATGCACTTACATATGCATTTATTTGCATGACCGCTTGACTGTGGAACGAGAGAATGCCAATGTAACCATATTGATATGCACATTTTTATACGCTGCATTTGTGAATTTTAATGGCTTTTTTTGCATGCGTTGCTTTGTTGAATTTCATTCAAAATGATTGTAGTCAAGACCTTCAATTATTGATAATATTTTAAAATGCGTACTGAGAGTGAAACATGGAACTAAAAAAAAACACGTAGGTATTATTAACATTATATGGAACCTCCACAGACCAAGAAGTCATCTAATGGAGTGGAACATCAAAATAGGCCCGGGATTGAGGATAATCACATATATTTTTATGATTTGTAACCGATAATATTCAGGTTTAACATAAACTGTTTGAGTAAATAAATACCAATTTAATAGCACGTCTATTTGGTTAAAAGGTCAAAAATAGCTACTTCTACTACTACTTTCCCCCATCCGCACCCAATGGTGCACAGGGCACTGCATCGGTGCACCAATTGCAGTAATTCTTGATCAATTTATTACATGAAGGTAAGATGATCAGTCTCACGCTTCAGTACCAGTCCAAAGTATCACACATGATAAAAAATGGCAGAGATAAAAAATTACATTTCAAGTTTTTTTTTTTTACCAAATTGAAATGTTTTGTAAACATAATCAGACCTTATTTTTATTACACTTTAATAACTATTGATCTCATAATAATATCTGGTGCTGAGGGGGGGGATAACGAACCCACCACCCACCCGCAGCTGTTATAGAGTCCTGGGGCTACAACCATTGAGGGTCCTTGCCCTGGCCGCCTCCAAGAAACATCTCCACTTGCGCCTGTCCCCAGATGCTACCTTCCAAGGATGCGCCGTCCTTCTCCATACAGCTCAACCACCTTAATTGAGGTCTCTCGATACTTCTCCTTCCTTTAAAAACAATTCACCTTTTTTTCCTTTTTTTAATGATACATTTCATTTTTATAATTACTATTTTTACGATAAAAATTCATGCTCTCCTTAATATTTACGAGAGCTTCATTTTATTCAACATATCGACCTACCTCTAATCGGAGTAATTTATCTGCGTATTGTTGTTAGTACGTCATTGTTTATTACTTGTTTATTATCGAATGTTAATGAGATTAAAAGGACATTTAATTAATGTAGTGTAATTAGGCATTTAAAAACTATATACATTAATTAATTATTAAATAGGTGGGTAGTTTTATTACTTCCTTTGAGTGCTCAAATAGCTCTTGAAGAGCTTGTATCCTTGCCGATAACATTTCAATATCAACTATACTAAGTCTTTTGTTCCCAGTAATTCCTTTTGCCCAATTGATTCGGATTAGCCAACACATTTCCCATGTAAAGATATGGGCTATGTGACTTGCAGCACATTCTGGGATAGTCGATAATAAATGTGTTTTTATGATACTAAACAGAAATATATCTACAGCTTGTTTATAATCTTCTTCTTCTTCTTCTTCATAGTGGACGACCAGGACGCCGAGAACCTGATGCCTTGTAAAATAGGCAAGCATGGTTAAGGCTCTCGGGAGGCATACGTAGTATATAACCTAGCCAGGCGAAACGCCTTCGCCGGATGACAGTGGATACCGAGGGTAGCTGTGTCCGTTGCCTCACTTCTATGTTCCTTACAAAATCAAACCACCGCACACCTAAAATTATTCTAAGACACCTATTCTCAAAACTCAAAAGCCGCTATCTTGGGCCCTGGTTAGGTGCCACGATTCGCAGCCATAGAGGAGAACAGGTGTGATGCAGGATTTACAAAGACGGCATTTTGTTTTGACCGAGTAAACATACGATCTCCAGACAGCTTTCAACAACAATACACTGATATTTAAACAAAACACTGATATTTTTACGTTATATTTAACGTTATATATTTTTATTTATGTCATGACTGTTTCAGGACGATACTTTACATTTTCATCGAACTTCCTCATGCGCTTTTGATTTAAAATGCTTAATAAAATGACACATTGACACGTATAATTTATTACTATATTTACTGGGTATATTGTTCGAATAATTTCGCTTTATTTATAGCAATAACCTTGTAGAATGGCTTCTTGACATTCATTAGGCGTAGATGCGGGAAAATTAATGTTTTACGTATTTTTCTTAAAAGGAAATCTGGTATTTTTCCACAATTTCAGGGCCACCAGGCATCACTAGTCTGGTCACGTGACGTTATCATGACTAAACACTCATTTCATGACTAACTAAATAACTACCAACTATTTTATTAGAATCATCGTCCGCCATTTTGTGAGCGAATTCAATTCATTCATTAATAGACCAAACACATCATCTTAAACATATAATATAAACTAGAGTTTTTATAGCAATTTTTACCTTATATTAGGTATTTATAAATAGGTCTCCATCTAAATGCTTTTTTTTTTTATTTAATGTATTTTATTGTAATTTGCACAGTTTACACCTGCGATGTGCAAGCAGGCACCCTGCAATGCACACCAAATTTAACTACATAATATGTACTAATTTTGATATACCTTACCTATACAAAAAATACTGCCTTAAAGTGGTATCTACACAAATAAAATTTTGAAAAGAGACATATTTTATAGTTATCAGATATTAGGCCAAATTAATATATAATATTATATTACATGAAGTGGCCACTTTAACCAACTCATTATATATTTTTTTAAATTTTATTTTAATCATAAACTTTAAACATTTGAATTTGAAACATTTGAACATACTCAAATATTTCAATTTTGGGACTGCTTTAAAATAAACGCAAATAACTGTGCCAGAAAGCAGGAAATAAGTCGCGCTTTAGTGGAATTCTAATCCGGAGTTCTCGAGTCTACCACTACTACTATAATAATGAAAATAAAAAGTTTGTATTCAAAATATAATTAAACATAATATATAAAATATAAATAAATCAAAATAATATAATATTTAATATATTATCACAGGTGAGCTGCAACTGACGCAAGCCCTTGATAGGTAAAATTAAGGTTCCATCATTTTAATACACACCTTTTAAAATATTTTTTGAAGCATCGAATTTAAAAAGCAATAATAATTTGAATGACATAGTTTCTCTAACGTTGTAATATATGGATCATTAAAAGCATATTTCCTAAATTCGTATTATATCTAAACTTTTTAATAAAAAAGAAACATTTTAGCTCTTATAAAAATACTCAAACATTTCAAATTTACCCTGCTTTTCAATTAGTCGGTAATTTACCTGTTGCTAGAAAGCAGGAAACAAGTTTGGAGTGGGATTCAAACCTAGAGATTCTAATCCAAATGTTCCCGAATCAACCACTAGACTACAACCCGGTTCAAATTTGCATAGGTATAACGGACTTTTAAAAAGGTACTTTCTAAATAAATTTTGAATACAGCTTTAAATAATTTTTCTGATATGTTTTAAAATGTTTTTTCATAATTATAAGCACACAAAACAAGAAATTTTAGGTTTGTAAATCCTTTTTCTCCATTTATCGTTTATAATGACAGAAATTTCATATTATGACAAACTAGGTATGTTAATAACTGGTTTCCCAGATTTATACTAGTCAAAGAATTTTTCAACAATTCTTATTCAAGAAACTGGTTGCGAAATGTGTATAGGTTGGGCATTATTCATGCTAAGCTTTTCTCGGACAAAGAACGCAATAAAATTAATTGTTGAAAGGCAAAACTGTTTTCCTTCTTTCTTTGTCGTATTGCTGCTTCATTTGAACCATTTAGCTACTTTAGAAATTGTTTTATAATTTTTTTTAATATTATATTTATTTAAGTCCAAACATTATTTACATTAGGTTTTGTGCTTTCAAATAACGGTTGTATTATTTGTACACACTTATACATGAGTTAACAAAACTTTTAGTACAACCCGAAAACCTGCGACTCTATATCGTATTTGGACAGGATTGTGTAATATGAAGGAAAAAAAATTTTTCTTCTCACAAAAGTTTTCACAAGTATGGAGATTAAGTAAAATTGCTCCAATTCTTCTTGTTTTTTTTAATGGATATTGTATCGTACTGGTTTTTTTCGTGATATTGATAAAAATTAATTGACAATCTGCAAAAAAAAATCGAAAAAAAATCAACTACGTCGTACTCGATTTTCTCTCAAAACTAAGGTTCAAATAATTTTTTTTTTTTTAAATCTATAAAAATCGACTCCAAATATGATGTAGATTCTACTAGTTTTCCCGCATGTACTTTCGAGTTTTGTTACACCTGTATACAAGAATAAATCTGCGAAAAGTTACTTCACAAAATAATTTCCATTGAGGCGAATCCTCTTTACTTCTAATGTATTATGGTCTCTTCAGTATTTTATATAACTAATACATTATTATCATTGTAATTAATAAATTTTACAAAAAACATGTTACTTCAACCTTATATTTGATTTTCATTACTTTGACTTAAGGAAAACAATTTTTCCATCATACTAAGCCTTCACATTTAAAAATAGTTAACCAAATTAACTGAAATTATATAATATTATGTAATTATTCTTCTTTAATACGTTATAACCGTCCTATGTAAAAAATAATTTAAAAAATATACATACTCTTTGCCTTGAATACACCAATTCCATTAGATTATAATTCGAATTAAACAGTTACATTAGTGCATTAAAATTTTTTAAAAAATTTGAAACAAAACAATTTTTCCCCCTTGATAAAAGGTGACCTCAAAACGTTTTTCTTTTGTTTTTTGTTTTTCCTTTTTTTAGGGAAACTTTTTGAAACCTTTACTTTTTTTTTTTTTTTTTCCTTTTT